>PVKU01003979.1:0-115013 GCA_004027475.1 Anoura caudifer
CGAAAGTATCTATTTAAATCACTTGGATTCTTTTGTAAGGAAAATGTGTGCCTTCTCCTCTATTTATTTATTTATTCATTCATTTGTTTACCTCAGTATGTGGACTCATGAATATTCATTTTTTGTTGGGTTACAATCTAATACTGTGTATGGGGAGTGTATTTCTACTGTTAATAATTATTAGTAAAATATTAATCTTCACCATTTGTTGAGTGGTCATTAACTTTTATTGAAGAGCATATTAAGTTGGCATTAAACCACTTTATTTGTCATTGTTTTCTAGCCAATTAAATAACCTCTGAGAGTGACTACTTTTAGTGAAATGTGAGATTCACATATAAACAATCTAATTAACTACAAATGTTCTCCCATCCTTCTCTTATTTTTGAAATCCTTCATCTGTTATTCTTTATTGTCCAGATGAATCTTTGGAGATGGCAACATTACCAAATATTAGCGTCGATCTCATTATTGCTGTAAATAAAGTCATGTGTTTTTCATCTTTTGTGACATATAAAAATGAAACCGGTTTTCAATTTTTCTGCTATATTTTGTTTTGATTTCAACTGGATTGTAAAAACATTATAAGGTAAATGAGAGGACCTGACAGTTTATCAATACATCTTGTTTTAGCATTAAACACCTCTGGGAAAACATTGTTTTATTGCCAAATATCTGGCGTATATGCAGTCGTTGTCTCTTGTATGTGAGAGAAGTACTGCATGCTAAAATGTATCCCAGCATACAGACTTATTTTAAGCTCTCTTAACACTTAATATATTCCATACACTTGATACCACAGTGCATTATACATGGGAAACTTGGTTGTCAGTATTGGATACAAGTTGAAAATGTCCCTACCTGAATCCTGGAGAGGTTTAGTAAAAAGTTGCTACCACATAATTGTAGTACAATTGTCACCTTCCTATAAAATTTCCTTATAAGATATGAAGAGAAAAATAAACAACACAACCCTAATGAAATAACTCAAAACCCAAGAGATATACCTAACCTTTCAAGTTGAGAGTGAATCAAATCATCTACAAAAATTGATGAAGTTATCAATATTCCTATCTTTAAAATTTTATTTTTAGCAAAACTGTGTGTATTTAAGGTACCTAACATGATGACTTGGTAAACATGTACTTAGTGATGTTACTAAGGTCAAGCTATTAACATTTAATCTTCTCATGTACCATTTCATTTCTGTGTGAGGTGTGTCCCTGAGATCTGCTTTCCTAGTAAATTTTCGGTGTTCCATACAATGTTATTAACTACAGCCATCATGCTGTACATTAGATCTCTAGGCTTACCTATCCTGTATGACTGCAACTGTGACCCTTCAACCAGCATATTCCCATTTTCCCCCCACTCCCCAACCCTGGTAACCAGGTTTCTACTCTCTACTTGTGTATGTTCAGCATTTTTAGATTTCATATGTGATTGAAATCTTTTTTTTCTTTCTAGCTTATTTTATTTACCTTAATGTCTGCAGGCTAATCCATATCATTGCAAAGGGCAGGATCTACTTTTGTAAGGCAGAATTATATATACATGTATGTATAGATAACTACATATACATATATAGTTATGTGTACACATATACATGTATATATATGAGGTCTGTCCAGAAGGTATCCAGCTATGTAATATGAAAAATAGAGACATTTATTGAGGAAGATACAAGAAACATTCTACATAGAACAATGATGTCTCAGTGCCCTTCAAAGTAGGCACTTTATGACCTCACACAGTTCTCCCAATTACCATTAGCTGCCCCATTGTATTTTCCTGAATCTAATCGACAGTCTGAAATCTCTTCCCTTCCAAATGTGTTTTTAGTTTTGGGAAGAGCCAGAAGTCACAGGGCACCAAATCCAGGCTGTAGGGTGGCTGAGTCACCTGTATGATTTGATGTTTCACCAAAAAACTCTGCCCAAGACCTGATGCAAAAGAGGGCACATTGTCATGACAAAGCTGCCAAACACCAGTTGCCCATAGCTGTGGCTTTTGAATCATCTGAAGAATTTCTGTAGAGAAATGTTCAAGCTTAATGCAAAATTTGATGCAGATTTGTTGCTCTACTCACTCAGTTATTTTGAATATAGTGGCCACACGATACACATGTCACTCAATGGTGTTTACCACCTCCACTGACTAGTACAGTGAAGTCATAATTGTTTGTGTGCACATTCCAGTCCACCCTCCTTGACTGCCAGGTAATATGGATGTTGTGCAATGGCTGGACCTTTTCCACACAGACTATATATATGTGAACGTGTGTGTATGTGTGTGTGTCTATATATAAAATATACAGTCTGTGTGTATTACATGTATAATATATGTAAAAATGATGATGAGCACTTCAGGTATTTCCATATCTTGGTTATTGTTAATACTGCTACAGTGAACGTGGAAGCACAGATATCTCTTTGAGGTAGATTTTACTTCCTTTGGGTATGTATCTAGAAGAGAGAATTGCTGGATCATATGGTAGGTTTATTTTTAGACTTTCGAGGAGTCGCCATATTGTTTTCTATAATGGCTTTGACAATTATATTCCCTCCAACAGTGTACAAGATTTCCTTTTTCTCCCAATCCTTGCCAACACATTATTATTTTGTAATAGCCATTCTAATAGATTACAGATGATATCTCATTGTGTCTTTGATTATAGTTTCCTGATAATTAGAGGCATTGTGCATGTTTTCATATACCTATTGACCATTTATGTGTCTTCTTTGAAAAAATGTCTATTTGAGTTTTTGCCTATTTTTACTTGAGTTTTGTTATTTAATTGTGTGAATTCCTTATATATTTTTGATATTAACTCCTTATAGGCATTTAATTTTCAAATATTTTCTCCCATTCTGTAGGTTTTCTTTTCATTTTATTGATTGTTCTCTTTGTTGTGCAGAGGATTTTTAGTGTAATATCCCACTTGTTTATTTTTGTATTTGTTAAGCCTGTGCTTTTGGTGCTATTTCCAAAAATTCATTGCCATAGCCAATGTCAAGGAGGTTTTTTCCTGTGTTTTCTTCTAGGAGATAGATTTAGCTCTTACTTTTAAGTCCTTAGTTCATTTTGAGTTGAATTTTTGTGTATGGTGCAAGAATATGGTTCAATTTAATTCATTTGTATGTGGATATCCAGTTTTAGCAGCACCATTTATTGAAGAGTCTAACATTTTCCTATTGTGAATACACAGCATCTTTGTCAAAAATTAGCTGATCATATATGCTTGGTTTTAATTCTGGACTTTCTCTTCTGTGCCATTGGTCTATGTGTTTGTTTTTACTCCAGTGCCATATTGTTTTGACTGCTATAATTTTGTAATGTAATTTAATATTAGGAAATGTGATATTTCCAACTCTGTTCTTTTTTATTAAGATTTCTTTGACTATTTATGGTATTTTCATTTTTTCTTTCTTTTTAATATGTTGTTTTGACTATGCTATTATGGTTGTCCCATTTTTTTCCTCTCCTTTATTCCCCTCCACCCTGCACTGTCCCCTCCGGCCAGCATAATCCCCACCCTCAGTTCATGTCCATGGGTCCATATAAGTTCTCTGGCTTATTGATCTTCTATACTATTTTTAACCTCCCCCTGTTTATTTTGTACCTACCATTTACACTTCTTATTCCCTGTATCTGTTCCCCATTCTCCTTCTTTCCCTCCCCACTGAAAACCCTCCATGTGATCTCCATCTATGTGATTTTGTTCCTGTTATAGTTGTTTGCTTAGTTCATTTTTGCTTTTGTTTTTAGGTTTAGTTGTGATAGTTGTGAGTTTCTAATTATTTCACTATTCATATTTTTGATCATGTTCTATTTCTTAGATAAGTCCCTTTAACATTTCGTATAATAAGGGTTTGGTGATGATGAACTCCTTCAACTTGGCCTTATCTGGGAAGCACTTTATCTGCCCTTCTATTCTAAATGGTAGCTTTGCTGCATAGAGTCATCTTGGATATAGGTCCTTGCCTTTCAAGATTTTGAATACTTCTTTCCAACCCCTTCTTGCCTGTAAGGTTTCTTTTGAGAAATCAGTTGATAGTCTTATGGGAACTCCTTTTTAGCGAAGGAGTTCTTTTGCTGCTTTTAAGATTCTCTCCTTCTCTTTAATCTTGGGTAACATAACTATTTAGGGTATTTTCTATTCGTTTTGTGAGTGAATAAAATAGCAACTTTGTCATCCAGTGGAAAACAGATGTAAATAGTAGTAATGTCATCTTCTGATGAAAGCTATCAGAATGAATTCCCAGTTAGTATCCCTTCCTGATCATTTTTTTTGTACTGGGTTCAAATATATAAAAATATGGTATTGTCTTGCCCTATAAATACACTTCAAAAAGAGATACATTAATATGATTACAAATTAATCCTCAAATTTATTTTTATCAAATCCTCATGGGAAAAATTCAAGTGTATAAAATATTTATGGAGTTATTATTTGCTTTTATCTCTCAGTACAGAATTTTTGAATAGATTATTACTAACTTCGTACTGCTTCATAAATTCCCACACTTTTACTCATCAATTTTACTGCACTGTCATGTAGATGACCACAGTGATCCACAGGAAATTAGCTGTATCCAAAGTCTGTGTGACCCAGATGCAGAAATGTACGTCGCATATGGGTAATTTATCGAGGATATAGAAGTTCATTGTATGTATTTGATATACCAACTCTTAATGTTCCAAAATAACTTTATTTTTATTTCAGTTTTTCATATCAAATTTTATGTCTTTGATATGAGGTTGTAACATTACACCTCTTTAGTTTTTCTATTTTTTGAATATAGATGGGTTTTAAATCAGTAAGTAAATAGACAACATCATCTGAAATTACAGAAAACATGAGTGCTTTACTCATGAGTGATTATGCAACTCAATTTTACCTATTTTTTATTTATATTCATTCCTGTAATACATCTTTCATTAACACTGTATGAAATTGAATCAAACTGAAGAAATTGGGGCAAAGACTAGGTAGAGGAAGATAGTGAAATTCACTTCTACATATAAATTTTCTATTAAT
Source organism: Anoura caudifer (assembly GCA_004027475.1). Taxonomy (NCBI): domain Eukaryota; kingdom Metazoa; phylum Chordata; class Mammalia; order Chiroptera; family Phyllostomidae; genus Anoura; species Anoura caudifer. Next base: position 5,042 of record PVKU01003979.1, read on the forward strand.
GAGATTAAATAGAATTGCTTTGTGTCAGTAAAAAAGTATTAAACAGACATATATTTGTTTGTCTATGTATTATTTGGTTATAATTACAAGCCTGAAGAGGATCTAGAGATGAAAAAATAAGAGAGCTGTGATTTTTATCTAAAACATCTAAATAAATGTCTTCCTGTTTTATCTTTAGGGAGTTATTATTTGCTTCTATTTTTCCCCAGAAGGCAACAATGAAACAAAGAAAATAAATCAGGATAAAAGTGAGACCTTCCAGGCAGGAACAATGAAAGTCACAGATACATAGCCATAAAATTATTCATTTTAGGGGCCAGAATTTTATTCAAAGTGTAGTATAATGTGCCTAATACAGAGTTAGGATTTAATAGTGCTAGACTTTCTTCATGTTATATGGAACTATCCATTTTATTTTTAAATGTCCATCAAAATATTATATCATTCATTAATTACTTTATGTTCATAAGTTCTGAACATCTTTTTATAATAACTCTTTTGGGAAATATCTCTTGATGTTTTTCCAATTGTCCTATTGCCCACTGTTTCTAGATATTCAAGATCCTGTTTTTAAGATGTGTTTATATTGATAAAAGGCAAGTGGACAGAAAGAATGATTTTCTCTTGCAATTTGTGGACTCATTACCATCACATAATAATAGACCATTACTTCCTTATAATCTCATTTCTCAATATGGATTGGCTTCAGTTTTCAACAAATTTTGTAGTTATGTCTGATGATGTTATATGCAGGATATTCTAAAAGTATCACTGTAGTCCCTTTGCTTTATTTTTATTTTTTAATTTTGTCAATTGAAGTTAACATTCAGTATTATTTTGTATTAATTTCAGGTGTACATCATAGTGACTATACAATCATATACATTGCAAAATGGCCCCCTCAATATTTCTAGTGTCCATCTGGCACCATGCATAGTCGTTACAATGCTATTAACCATATTCTCCAAGCTGCACTTTACGTCCCCATGTATAGTCCTTGTACTTTAATAATCTTAAATATACAAATGCGACAAGTGTACCACTGTCGGGGGACTCCACCCGCAGGGCCTCCCTCCCCGGCCACCACAGATTGTAATAAGTCTATCAAGACAAGATTTGCTTGGGGAGGAAAGGTGGCTGATCTCTCAAAGGAGAAGGGCCAAGAGTCTTTTCCTCAATGGGCTTTTATTGGGTTCATTTTGCACAGGAATACAGGTAAAGCTCACTAATTATTGTCAGCCAGTAAGGATCAAACAAAGAACTCTGAGGGCCTATTCTGAGTCAGAGTCAGATAGCTAAAGAGCAATAAAATTTTGAGGAACAAACTCACTTCTTGCTTGGACTCTTATTTAATTGAGAGCATTCTAAACAAAGCAGGTTTCACAGGATTTTACATATTCTTTCTTAGGCCTGATCACCTTAGGGAGCCCATCCTTTCCAGCACAGGGCTACACCCACAACCTGTGTTATTTCAGGCTTAAGGCATTGTCTCAGGCTTAAATCAGGCAGGGCAGCCAAGAGATTAGGAGACTTCTCCAAGACAGAATGAGAACTCAGGCTATATGAAAGCTGAGAGTCCATCACCCCCTTTTGCTATAGCCCCCCAAGTCTTTCCTTGGGGCCTCCACATGATTGTGCCTGTCTTAGGTTGTTCCCCCCTTGGGGAATCTTACCCATCATTGGCTAACTGATCAAGCATTGGGGGCAAGTTATGGATGAAGTAAAAGGAGCAGAACCAGCACCCCTGCCAGGGAGATAGGCTTTGTCTCCTTAGTGGCTTATGGTCCGAAGGTCACTTACTCAGCCTTAGCCATGGGGGGTTACAGCTTCTGAAACCAGGCAGGGCGGTTCCCCACATACCACTTTAAAAATAATTAAATGTATTGTACACTGATTTAATTTTTAATATTGAATAATTTTAATATAATTTATTTTGAGAAATGTTAAGTTTACAGAAAAATTGAGGAGAAAGTACAGTTTCCATGTACCTCCCCACAACCATGTTTGGATTCCTCTTTTCCTAACATCTTACATTAGCGTGATTCATTTGTTACAACTGATAAGATAATATTCATACTTCATTTTTAAGTTGATAGTTTTCATTAGGATTTATTCCTTGTACAATATATTGTAAGGGTTTTGACTAATATGTCATGACATATATTCACCGCTACTATAGCATACAGAAAATTTTCACTGCTCTGAAAATGCTTTGTGTCTCTCCTATTCACTTCTTTTTTCTCAAACTCCTGACAACCAATATTTTCACTGTCCCATAGTTTTGCCTTTCCACAATGTCATATACTTGAAATCATACAGTATGCAGCATTTTCAGATTGACTTCTTTCACTTAGTAATAGGCATTTAAGTTTCCTCAACATCTTTCTGGGCTTAAGAGTTCACTTCATTTTATCACTGAATAATATTATATGGATGTACCACAGTTTGCTAATTTATTCACTTACTGAAGGACATCTTGGTTGCTTCCAAGTTTGGGCAATTATATATAAAGCTTCTATAAACATTTGTGTGAAGGTTTTGTGTGGATATAAGCTCTCAACTCATTAGAAATGTAACCAGTGAGCATGATTGCTCACTTAGGTAGTAAAAAAAAAAAGTTTTGTAACGAATTGTCAAAACTTCTTTCCAAAGTGGTTGTACCATTCTGCAGGCCATTAGCAATGAATGAGAGTTCCTATTGCCCAACACCCTCTCTTGCATTTGGTGGTGGCAGTGTTTTGGATTTTAGCCATTCTAATTGGTGTTATTAATATCTCATTGTTATAATTCACATTTTCCTAATGACATATGGTATTGAGCATTTTTCATATACTATTTGACATATGTATAATGCATCCTTTTGAATTGTCTTTTCAGATCTTTTCCCATTTGTTAATTTCATTGTGATTTTTAATTATGAAATTTAAGAGATCTTTCTTTAGATAGCAGTCCTTAATCACAGATAGTTTTAAAAATATATCCCCCAATATGTGGCATGCCATTTTATTTTCATAACAGTATCTTTAGCAGAAGTTTTTAATTTTAATAAAGTCCAATTTATCAATTTTTTCTCCATATAACTTATTTTGTTATTCGATTTATGAAGTCATAGCCAAACACAATGTCACCTAGACTTTTCTCCTAAATTATCTTCTTTGAGTTTTCTTAGTAAGAAAAACATATTTTAATTGGTATAAGGTGAGAATATATTACAGATTTTAAAAAAAGAACTGAAGAATCAGAGTGAGAAAAGAGAGAAATACCCGGCAAATTCAAATGTGCAGATGAGTCTCCAAAGTGGATTTTGAGAAGGTGAGTCTACTCCATACTTGTATCACTAACCTTAAGATTCAAATTTATTATGATGAAAACATCTGTCAAGGAAAACTGAGATTACATTTCTATCTCTTCACTAGTAGAGAGCATTTTATCTGCATGGATATTTTCAAAAAGGCAGGCAAAATGTGTTAAGAGTCAGTTCCCTAACAGCCAGTCAGAAAAATGTCCAGAAAAAAATCCAGAGTGTTCAACACACAGGAGAGATCACAGCCCCATAAAAATGGTAGTGTCTTAGTTTATAATAACAAAACTGATAGTTCTTCAGAGACTTTTGTTTTTTTGCCCTGGCTTTTTACTAAAATCCATGGAGTCTTCTCCTATTTTTTTCCCTCTATGTGTTTCATTTATGCAAGTTGAGCAAACAATCACAAAATATATGGTGAGTGATCTTTATAAAATGTAACCAGGTACTTTCTAAAGAGTGTTAATTATATTTAGACTTTTTATAAGTTCTCAGGTTAAATGTGGACAGGAAAAGAAGAAAATTATTAAAGGCAAATGCCATTTGCCTAAATAAGTATTCTTTATTCCATTCTAAGGCAAGTCCCTAATGACCAGCTATTAAAATGGACTTTCTAGCTATTAGGTAGGTAATGGATAAAAAGGAAGCTTGAATGATTGATGCTGATGCTGTATAGAGGCTCAGCGGGGTTCATGGATCACTATCATTTATCCATCAAGAACTCTCAAACTACATGCTGTCGCCACATCAGTCATGGGTGAACACCATCCTGGCCTGTTTAATTTACTGGAAAACACTAATGCACTAAGATTAATAGACATAGAACTGGAATTCTAAATCCTATTCCTGGACAGTAATGTAGCTACTATTACTCAGGTCAAAATTGGGAGACAAAAATTCACAAATCTTGAAAATATCAATTAAAATCTATACTGCTCTCAGAAACAAATAAGAAAGCATCCTTTAAAAATAGCCAACCAATGCTAGAAAATTCACTTTTTTCACACTGGACATCATATCTCAGACATCCCCTTACCATACCGCTTTTGTATAATGGTCATTTAAAATACTGTCAAATATTATATTGTCAAATATTGTATGCAATTTGGGAGTTTTTTGACTTATTTGTAATTTCATGAAAAAATGAATAATATTCATTCCTTTAATACATTTTTTTTATTTTATGCTTACAATATCCTAAGTACTTATTTAGGTGTGAAAGTTACAAAAATAAATAAGCATAATTTCTGCTATCAAAAAACTTACATTTGGAAGTGAGAGGAAGTGTAACAATATGGAAACCTGAAATTTCCATAAAAGTATAAAGATAAGACAAAAATCAAACAAAATGATATTAATTTTTACTGACACTAGGGAATGCTCTCAAACCAACATACACATTAAGGCAATTCTGGAGATAAACCAGAAGATAGAAAAAGCTTCATGGAAGAATGACTCACAATTCTGTGTCCCAGGAAAATGGTAGGTAAATCCTCCTCATATCCTGCAACTTATAGAGGTGAGAAGTCATATAATTTATGATAAGGACTTTTTTTCTCTGGAAGCACATTTAAACAACATAAATCAATACATTTTTAAAATCATGACAGCAGCACTGAAAGAGGAACAGCCTGACTGTTCCATTCAGAAAATAATAATTGAAAAGTCAGTGTAAAGCACGGTTGGTATTGAGTGGGTGTATCAATTTCCTGGGGCTGCCATAACAAAGAACCACAAACCGAGTGGCTTAAAGCAAGAGAAATTTATTGTTTCATGGTTCCAGAGGTTAGATAGCCAAAAGAAAGGTGTTGTTAGGGCCATGCTCCTGTAAAACCTGTATGGGCAAATCTTTCCTTGCTTCTTCCTTATTTCTAGTGGTTTGTCAGCAATCTTTGGCATACTGTAGACTTCAGCTACAGCATCGCATTTTCTGCCTCCATTGCCCTGAGCCATTTTTCCTGTGTTTATCTTCACACAGTGTTTTTCTCTTACTACAAGAATTCCAATCATATTGAATTAGAGCCAACCCTAATGACCTCATCTTAATTTAATGACATCTGCAAAGATTCTGTTTCCTAAAAAGTCACATTCACAGATATCTGAGTTAGGACATCAACATATTTTAAACTCCAAATGGTGAGTTTTCATTTTTGTTGAAGACTTATTCTGCTATATGAAAACATCTTTTATTAAAGAATAATTATAATAAGATGGAACCTAATCCTCTCCTTAGTGATAAATAAGAGTAAATCCATCATATCTAGTTGAGACGAGGGTAGGTACCATTACATCATTAATAAGATAGAATCTTAATACTAATTTTAAGAAAGCACACAACAAAATTTTTTTAAATGATAAAGTAGAAATTAACAATAGTAAAAGCAGGCATAAGTATAGTGAAATACAAAACAAGAAAATATTGAAAAAAATAAATCAATAAAACACTGGTTTAGGTGCTTGATTAAAAAATAGAGATCAAGATTTGAGATTTAGAAATGAAATCAGATTTATCCACAGACATAGATAAATTTATAGATTTTGAAGGAATATTATCTGTAAACTCTAGGGCAAGAAATTTAAAATCTGAAGGAAGTAGATAATTTTTTTAGTGTGAGTTAAAATACCACCATTGGCACAAGAAGGACAAATAATTTGATAAATCTATTATCATAAAATATATCATGAAGCTGATTGAAAGTTTCTTCTTTGAAAAGACACTGACTAGATCATTTTACAGATGAGTTCTCCCTAATTTTTAAATAGTATTAAATCCAATATACTTAAAAACATTCAGGACTATAAAAAACATAAGCTCTTCCTAATTGACTTTTTAAACCTAAATAACTCCTGGCTGGTGAGGCTCAGTGAACTGGGCACCAGCTTGTGAACCAGAGGTTACAGGTTCAATTCCTGGTCAGGGCACATGCTTGGGTTATGGGCCAGGTCCTCAGTTGGGGTGAGCAGGAGGCAACCAATCAAAGTTTCTCTCCCTCTCTTTCTGCCTTCCTTCTCCTCTCTCTGAAAATAAATAAATAAAATCTTGAAAGAAAACCCTAAATAACAATATTTAATAACCATGTGATAAATACAACTCAGTAAAAGAAAACAACTGACTACTTATGTATGATTATGGGTTCAAAATAAAATAAAAGCAAATGGTGTGACCTATCAATAGGTTATCAGGATTTAATCTAAGACTTCAAAAGTGAATCATCTTTATGAATGATAACAATATAATGCATTGTATTAATAAATTATGGAAGTCAAACCATGTGGTTTTATCAAAGATGCTACAGAAAATGCTTGAGAATAGTCAGCCAAAGACATTCATGAAAAAAATAACAATTGAATGACTGATGATAATTTGTGTCTCATGATAAAATTGTATATCTGAATTTTTATCTGCATCTTACTTTTATCATGCACACAATTATTTTTGGCATGGTTTAAGGGATGGTTGATATTCAGAGATATCAGAAAAAACAATGACTTAGCTATTTTTCTGTTTGAAGCACCAAATGTTTCAGCCAAGACTAAAGCGGTTTTGGCTCAATTCTGATTTCAAAGACACTCTTTGGACATTCTTACTAAAAACCTAGGGTTGTGTTCATGTCTTACTTTATTCTGGCTGTGTAAATGAGATAGAAAACATGTCTTCTCTCATATGATAAACACATATGTCTGACTTAAATTAAAGTTTATTTCCACCAAAATGAAGGCTTTGCTCTTCAAGAAGACTTCTCCTACCCCTAAGAGAGTTAATCACCCACTACTAATTATTTAATGCTAACTTAGTTCTTAGGACCATTTTTATATATAATATTCTGCATGGCAATACTTAGTTTCTAAATTTATTTTTCTCATCAGACTCTGAGTTCATTAAGATAAAAATTAATGCACTGTAGAAGTTCAATACATTATTACTGAGGAAAATATAAACTGAGAAAACTAAATTGAGGAATTCACCTTCTTAGTACTGAATATAAGTGGTCTGTTTAATCTGTGCTATACAGAGACATTTCAAATGCTGAACAGGCTCCTGTAACAGAAGTAATCAAAATATACTATACAATTTGTAAATAAAGTATAAAAATTCCCTAACATGGGAGAACAATGAGTAAGGGCAGAAAATTCATTCCACTTTGTAACTTTGAGGAATGAAAATACTTAATCACTTGTCATAGGTAAAATTAATCCTTACTCAATCTACCTTGCAATTTTCAGACAGACGGAATTTGCTGGCTATCATACCATCTAGGAATTATCCCATGTGCTTTCATCTGTCAGTTGGAAAAAGTCAATTGATTGTGACAGATGGGCGTAAAAATCTGTCACGGTTCTGATAGGTCAAGGAGGGAAAAGCTTGATAAATGATCGGAGACAGGATGTCTTGATGATTATTTTTGCAAAGTTACTCAGTTGTGTATTGGGTACTTACTATAATTTATTCTAGGAAAATTAATATTGCCTACTAATCAAATACATTTTACTTCATTTTCTGACTGAAAATGTCAATGATAATTTCATTCCTGAAATGATTATATATAGCAACAGAGAAAGAGACCTAATAAAATCATCAACTTTATAGTTTCCACTTTTAAAAACTATTGATATTCTAAGATTTATCTCTACCTTATGAATATCGATATATGTATCTTAAATGTGTAAATATAAAAATGACTACATTATGACTATATCAGGTACACATTCTTTAAAATATTTTATATTAACCTAATAGCACTCCTTAACAATTATTTTCACAAAACTCTCATTTTAAAAAAATCACTAGAAAATTAATTATACCTGTATAATTTTTCTGATTTACAAGTTGCATTTTTCTGCTAGAATGGTTAAATTATATATGAGATGTCAAATAGAAGAAAACGCAATATTTTTGTTTATATGTTTTTTAATGTATACAATCTGTCAGCCTGGTGAAATTCAGACCAACAGAACAGAAAGGAGTTACACATGGAAAGAAGCCTTTGTCTCATATACTTCAGCTTTAATCATTATTATGTCTTGGACAATGTCTCTCTTTTCACAGAATCTCTGTCTCTCAAAAGATAGCCTCTTAGTTTCTTCTGTATTCAAGAGGTAAAAGAAATAGGAGGAAAATCTTTTCACATCTTTTCTCTACCTTACGTGCTGTGCTGACCCAAAACCAACGGCCTTCAGATCCCTCGCCCACCCTCCCTGCTCAGTTTGGCACAGCCCCAGGCCTGATCTTTGCCCAGTGGGTTTCCTGGGCTTCACTTTCATCTAGCTCCAGTTTTTTTGGAGATAGCGAGAGATGATAGAGTAGTGGTTCCTCAAAAAATTAGATATAGAACCATATGAGCCAGGATTTCCACTTCTGAGTGTTTATTCAAAAGAAAAAGAAACACCAATTCAAAAATATATCTGCATCCATATGTTCATTGCAGCATTGTTTACAATAGCTACAATGTTCTCTTTGGTCTTATGTCTGTTTTTACATATAAAACTCTTCATGGTAATACTTTATATATATACATATATGCATATGTGTGTATATGTGTATATATATACTATTTTCTCATCAGACTCTGAGTTCATTAAAATAAAAACAAATGCACTGTGGAAGTTCAACACATTATTATGGATAAGAAAATAGGACACACATACATATATACATACATACACACGCACAATGGATATACGTATACACAATATTAGGTGAGCCCAGCCCTTGGGCTCCCAATCTTCTCTTTTTCTTAGCAGCTTATGAATCGTACTGTTTTTTTTCCGCTACTGCTAATCTCTGAGTATTCTCAATTTCCCCCTTTGCCTTCTTAGCTCTCCCATAAGCTGTAAAAGACTTCTCTATTAAATTACCCATATTTTAACTACTTTGAATTCTTAGACCCATATCTCATCCTGAAAGACCCTGAATAACATACATTCCCACTCGAATATTTGTCACAGTTGCCTTGAGTGTCAGGTTGGAATGTATTTTAAGGCTGCACTGTGCCTATGGTTCAGTGCTGGAATCAGTTGTGAATGCGTGTCATGGGTGAGGACATTGTACGTCGCTGCCCACGTGCCACGCAACTGCCATAGCAGCCAGCCTGAGGTATACCTTGGTATTACCGTTTACCATCACAATTTTTTTTAACCTTACTAGGTATAATCTTTGGAAAGTCTGTTCTTCAAGGACCACATCTTTTATAAAACATAAATTTTATTATAGAAGTTTTTGAAATTAAAGGCCCTCATTGCCTTAAATACAAGTATTGTTAAACTCATAAAATCAGGTTTCCGCATTTGGGCAAGTTTTGGAAATGAGAGGAGAACCTGTATCACCTACGTCAGTGTCCTTTTGCTGCTGTAACACGTTACCACAAACTTAGTCACTTAACACAACTCAAATTTACCCAATATGTTCTGGAGCTCAGATGTCTCACTGGACGAAAATCAAGGTCTCCGTAGGGCGATTTCCATCAGGAGGCTCCGAGGGACTGTGTTCATCACCTTTTCAAGCCCCCGGAGGCCGTCCACATTTGTCGGTTTGTCGAATCGCTTTCATTTTCAAACTTAGCAATTCCATCATGCTTCTGTCCTCGAATACCCTTCTCTGATTCTGATCCTCTTCTCTATTTCATACTAGGACCCTTGTGATTACACTTAACCCACCAAGATGAGTAGAATGATCTCCCGATTGGAGGAACCTTACTTCAGTTATATCTGCAAAGACTCTTTTCCATCTAAAGTGGCATATTCACAGGTTCAAGGGATTCAGAGGACATGGGCATTTTGAGAGGTCATTATTCCATCTACCACAGAATCCAAATCTACCAGGGGTGTCCAACCTTTTGGTGTCCCTCAGCCACACTGATAGAAGAGTTGTCTTGGGCCATACATTAAACACACAGACATTGCAGACATTGATGGAAACTGATGAGCAAACAAACAGTGTTAAGTAAACTTATGATTTCATGTTGGGCCGCATCCATAGCCATCCTGGGCTGCATGCAGCCCATGGGCCATGGGTTGGACACCTCTGATGGGTACTTGGCTTCTACGGAACAACAGCCTTCCCATTGTTATAATATATGGTAGGACTTGGTCTAACTTCTTAATATATATGAACATAACTATTCTTGTCCTTGCTAGAGAATCTAAGGCACGAATTATTTCTTTCTAGAATTAAGATAGAATTGATACTCTGAATTTGCTTCACCATTTCTCAGTTACTTATAGTATTTCCTCTGCTTCCTTCTCTGCAAGATATCATAAAAAAATGATACTATTTTTTCTTAAATGTTTGGTAGACCTTGGCAGTGAGCCCATCTAAGCCTGGTTCTTTCTGTTTTTGAAAGTTATTAAATATTGATTCTATTTCTTTCACAGATAAGGACTTATTCAGATTGTCTATTTTTTTCTTGTGTGAGTTTTGGCAGATAGAATCTTTCCAGGAATTGGTCCATTTTATCTAGGTTATCAAATTTGTGGAGAGAGTTATTCATATTTCTTTATTGTCATTTTAAAGTATATAGGATCAGTGGTATTCTTCTTTCATTTTTATATTAATAAATTCTGTCCTCTCTTTACTTAGTCTAGCTAGGCTCCTACAGATTTTATTGATCTTTTAAAAAATCAGCTTTTATTTCATTGACTTTCTCTATTTTTCCCTGTTTTTAATTTTATTGAATTCTATTCTAATTCTTATTGTTTCTCTTCTTTGGTTTACTTTAGATTTAATTTGCTCTCCTTTTTCAGTTTTTATCAAGTATACTGCATCACATGCAGTGCAAAATACCTTATAATAAAATGATATAAGTATATATATACGCACACATATACATATATATGTGTTTCCTAAGTCACATTCCTAATTCATAAAGTATGCATCATTGTAAACATGCAAACATGTATAACCAAATACAGTTGCTTTGAGCAGGATAGTGTAGCTACCAAAATGAGAATCAAGGAAACAAGCCTATGTTAATAAATGTCTATGGCTGAGGTAAGACCTTTGGGCAGTTATAAATATCATCCCACTGGATTTCCACAGATTAGTAATTTTAGAGAACACCACTTAGAAAATAACAAAGCTCAAATTTGAACACAAGTTTCCTGACTTCAAAGTCCATTGTATTTCCACCCATGAAACCTACATCCCACATACCCAGCCCAAGGTCATGTTCCATCTAGCAGGGAATAGTGATGATTGTGACCCACATTTAAATTACATAATTTAAATTACATAATTCCTTGCTGTCTTAAAATTAATCTTGGGTACCTAGAGAAGCCAAAAGCTAGCATCACTCGCAAATTCATTATGTAAACAAAAGGGACTATTTTTTATTTTATTTAATGTAAATATTGCTTAAAGACTCTGTTTTAATTTAAACCTGAGAAGGTAATTTTGCATGGTGTTTGAGAGGATCATCCTTTGTGCTTTGCTGTATTGGATATGGGGAGACTACATGATGTAGGATTTTGGCACAACTAGACACGTGATGTGGTCAAAACTATACCACAGTCAGAAAACGGAGAACAAGACCACAAATGGAACAGTGTGAAATGTTCTGGTATAAATGAAGCTCTAGGAGTAGGGTGAAAATAAATGGACTATAAAGACATTTTTTAAGGAAAGATGTTAAAATTGCCAATATGCAGCCCCGGCTGGTATGGCTCTGGATTGAGTGCCAGCCTGCAGACTAAAAGGTCACCAGTTTTACTCCCAGTCAGAGCACATGCCTGGGTTGCAAGCCAGGTCCCCAATAGGGAATGCATGAGAAGCAGCCACACATTGCTGTTTCTCTCTCTTTCTTCTTCCCTTCCCCTCTCTAAAAATAAATAAATAAAATATTTTTTAAATTATCAATATGCAGTACAATGTCATCTTGAAGTACATTGCCTGTAATTTCTGCCACTCCAGCATAAAAGGACTATTTCAGAAAAAAGGAACTAGAAATTTCTTCAACTGTTGAAATATAAACAACTGAAAATGTTCATTGAGTCTCCACATTATGCTTTTCTAACAATCTGCATGTCATCGTCAACTTCAGAGGCAAATAAACACTCATGTGAAATGATAAATAATAAATCCTGAAGGTTGATCAAGAGTAATATTAGTCTCCTGGAATATGCTCTTTCTCTGAGAGATTCCCAAAGCACTTTGAAAATCTCAGTAAAATCAATAAAATTGTTACTGAATGTAGTTTCTAAAAGTTAAGTTGCAAAACATGGTTCTGTAAACTTTAAGAAAAGTGACACCTGACAAATAATATTTAAAATTTCAGAAAGGTTTGCTTTTCTTTTTATCTACTTGTGGGATGAGGAAATTTCAAGGCAAAGGGGTGCTTGTAATTGTTACCAAAGTAAAATGAGCATAAGCAAAGAAAGATAATTTAATTAATGAAAGTAATTGAGCCAGAGGTAATCATCTGATCTTTTGCAGAAATCTTTGAGGTGTCATTGTTCTTTCCACAGTACATAAAATAGGAATTCAATCTAATCCTACCAGGATGGTAAGGGCTATCTAGGGTAATCCTAGCTAATAACTCCGTTACAAGGTTTGTGCCTTTTAGGGTTTTTTAATATTATATTTATTTAAACTCCAGAGCACAAGGATTCACTTAATTGTATAGAATTGTATAGAACTAGCATATGAGGTTGGTCCAGAAGGTATCCAGCCATGTAGTATGAGAAATAGAGACATTTATTCAAGAAGACAAGATACAAGAACCTTGTATACAGGACAATGATACCACAGCCCCCTTCAAACTAGGCACCTTGGGACCTCACACAGTTCTCCCAACTGCCATCAGCTGCCCCATCCTATTTTCCCGCATCTCATTGACAGTCTGAAATCTCTTCCCTTTCAAAGTTGATTTTAGTTTTGGGAAAAGCCAGAAGTTGCAGGATGCCAAATCTGGGCTGTAGAGATCAGAGTCACCTGGATGATGTTTTGGTGTTTTGCAAAAAAACCCCTGCACAAGATGTGAAACATAAGCAGGTACCTTGTCGTGATGAAGCTGCCCATCACCAGTTGCCCATAGATGCAGCCTTCTGAATCATCCAGTGGTTTCTGTGGAGGACATTCATTCAAGCTTAACACAAAATTTGATGCAGATTCATTGCTCTATCTGCGTAGTCCTTTTGAATGTGACAGCCACACAGTACACATGCTCACTCTATAGTGTCTACTGCCCCCACTGACTAGTACAGTGAAGTTGTCATTGTTCATATATGCACATTTGAGTCCACTCTCCTTGGCTGCCAGGTTACATGGATGTCATGCAAAACCATTATCTTTATATTTACAATGGCTGGACTTTTTCTGGACAGACTTCACATAGGTTTCAGTATTTGGTTCCAAGGCCACACCTAGTATCAAATATGGGAGGATTAATATGCTAATTTATATTTTATTTCTTTTGCCACAAAAGGAAAAAAGTAATCTTTAAGTATTACTAATTATTTTGCTTAAATATATGCAAGACTACATATTTATATGAATCTTAAATTAGTAGTAAATTTAGAAATGTGCATTTTTACTTGTTTCTTTATAGTCACAAAATTATTCATATGGGAATTGATATAAAATATTTTCTAGAGATTACATTTGCAGGGTGTTCAGAAAATGTGAGAAAGCTTTCATTGGTACAATAATAACTATGGTGACATTCTGTATGCCAAAAAGTTCTCCTTGCATCTTGGAGACTGACAACTGACATCAGCTGATGTCAGAAGAGAACAAAGCACATCCAAGAGAAATTGAACACATTACAACTTTAGTTTGCTGGTGCAGTTGGAAAAAGATATTTCCTAGAAATAAAATGTTCAAAAGACATCTAAGTTGGAAAAATTCTGTAATGATAAATGAAGTTGTATGGTCTCTCCACAGGCCAAATTGTTAGATTTTGTTATTTTCTAATTGGTTTTTTATTTAAAACTCCTAGCACAGATAAAAATCTTAAAGGAGAAGTTTGAAAGTACAACTTGAATATCTTTATCATATAAAATTTGGCCTTAGTAGTTCTTTTGGAACTATGTAGCCATTTTATCATTAGTGTAAAATACTATATTGAATCTCTAAACTGAACATATTGTAGTAAAATCATACAAATTATGTGCTCACCTAAGTCAGCTTCAAAATAATGTTTAAATAAGCTAACACGTTTATGACCAAGGTGAAGTGCCAGGGAGCAAACCTTTGTTCACTGCTTATTTCCATCTTCTATATTTTCATTTTCTTATTGTTAACTGTTGATAAAACATTAACAATGTTTTAAAATCTACAATCTCCCAGCTAGTATTAAAAATATGACTACATGCACTTTGCTGTACTCTGTACAAACGACAAGTGTCAAGACCCTGAAAGGATTTATAATTGTGTCTGAAAAACGACATGATTCGCTGGCTGAGGGAATTAAGGATATGACATTTTCTCAGATGTTTTGTTCAATGTCAGGCATATAGAAATGGAATTAATTCAGATAACAATGAGGGAGAATTCAAGAGACTCTAAATTATTCGACAAGACACGACGGAAGGTAGCGTGGCATTTTAAAATAGCTAAAAGTGGTCTCACAGGGGTGTTAGGTATATCTCAGTATTGGAAAGCCTGCCATCAGTTAGGGGATCAATGTCTGCTTTAGATAAGTATTTCAAATACAGAGTTGCAGTTAAGTGAAGGCAGGGTTTCGCGCCAAAGGGGTGCGAGTATGTCTGCTACCTGGCTAATGAGTCCCCAGCCCCCATAGGTAAGAAAATATTGATTCTACATGTGTTAAAGAGGGGTGTTGTGAAGGATATTTAACATTTATGTAGGCAATATCTATCTGGTGCTATTTATTGGTATTAATTTGACTTTCTTACTCCATTTGAGCAGCTAGTTAGCTCAGAATATAATATTGGCATGAGTGTAAATGGGTGGGTGTTCATAACTCATTAGCTGCCTTGACTGGATTGGTGAAATCAGTGATTCACAATGCCAGTATGAAGACTGAAACTGTGCTGATAGGGTGTGGATGTTGAAATTTCTATAGGAAATTGACTAAACAGAGTATGAATTCTTTTAAAAATCCAGGTATTTCCGACAAAAATCTTTCAAGTCCTTTGTACACAATTCCAAGTTAATATCAAGGATGTTAAACATAATTCACTGGAAGAATAGCGTATCTTTTAAGTCAACCTTATATACATTGAAGTTTCAGCCCTGGCATTTGCCGGTTGTTGCCTATACCACTCAGGTGGATTATAACAGGATTTAAGTGTAAAATAAAGTTAAATGAGATATGTAATGGACCTAGCTAATATTTGACACATATTATGGATTCATAAATGTTTTTTCTTTAATTTAAAATGAAATTATTTTAATTCCAGCAGATTGAAATAAGTATTTTTATTAATAGTCCATACATGTAAGAATATAACTCAAGTATGATTCATAATATAATGTCCACTACATTTACTTCAATTTATTTACCTTCCACCCCCAATCCATCCATGTCCTACGGATACCAGGCTAGGCTTGCGTAAGGAAAGGCTGTTTGTGACTGTCTTATCCCTGCCCACTGAGTTATAACCAATAAACACGAACCACGTTGCTTCAGACCGAGTCCCAGTTACACCGAATTGAAGATCATGTAACTGGGACTGCAGGGGCGTCCAGTGCTCCTCCCACCTGAAAGAGCTGACTCTGCCTTCCCTGCGCAAACTACCTCTTCCTCCTAATCTCTTTTCAATTACACTTGACATTCAATACCATATTAGCTCAAACTACCACTTCTTAAAGATGACAGAAAATTTACAATCCTCCTGTCAGAAATCCCTTTAATTTATGGAAGTCAGAACAGTTTGACGGACACAAAGGAAGTCTCCAGTGCACAGTGTTGGACTCTTGTCACAGTTTCTGAGGGAAGGAAGAAATTAGAGGTTCTAATAACTAACTTAAAATACTCAGTGGTCACTGGGGCAGCAACGACAATCGTTTCTCTCACCATGAGTAAATGTGTTTTCCTTCTGTATGTGTGCTCTATGTAAGTTATCTGCATCCCAAAATAATAAGCACAATTGTGTTATATTCTTACCAAGACATTTGATTTATGTCTTAAAACATTTGGTTTTATTTCCATACATATAGTTTTACAATTCTAACATTTTCATTTTTATTCATTTTTGTTGTTGGTAAAATGAAAGAAACTGCAATTGACTTTTCAACTATTTCTAACATAAGAATTTTGAATTAATGGATTCACCCAAATATGGACAGTTTCTTAGATTTTAATTTAATACATAAAATCTGCATTATAAATTTTCTATATTACAAATCCAGATATATAATGATGGCCTAATTTAAATAAATATGGATTTCTATAATGTGCTGGAATTACTAAGCATCTGTATTTGTCAACAAGTATAAATCTTAGTTAAAATAATAAAAATAATCTCTTTAAAAGCATATACCTTTTTTTCCTGGGAAATAGTACACCTTTTTATAATAAGAATATATTTTATTATTGAAAAATTTGAAATATTTAGAATTAGAGGAGAAATAAATGCATAGTTGTTTGTGATATGACTTCCCAGTGATTCTTCAGCCTCTACATACATTACCAAGATTGGAGTGTATAATTTTAAGCCTTCAAATACTGCTATGGTTTTTTCTCTCCTATTTCCTCTCTACTTTTTCTTTTTCTCCGTGTTTCTCTTTTTTCTTGAATTATTCAACTCTAAAGCCATTAGTTGAGGGCAGAGTCACATGGATATCATTTGAGAGGTGTCCTGGCTCAGGATATCAGAGCCAAGCACAGTGACAGAGAAGCTGCTTGGCACAATGTGTAAAAGTCAAGGAAGAGCTCAGCGTGCGTCCACGTGGATAATTAATCTGGCACCGGCTTTTGGAATGCTAGTGGAGTGAAGAGGGTACCCACCCAGGATATAGCTTCCTACGAGGAGTCGGAGTCCGAGTCGAGTCAGAAAGGCATCCCCCGCAGTGAGGGCTGTCTAAAACCAAGTAGACTAAAGAGATTGTGGACAGCCTGGCGTAGTTTGGCAGTGAGTGTCAGGTGAAGGAAAGAAGGTGCCCATGCCTGGAGGTGTCCCAGCATGGGATGGCAGAGTGAAAGAATGGTAACGAAAATGTCTATTCAGGGGGTAACCCCTGTGGAGAGACATGCCCAGATGTAGTAAGCACATCAGTGACTAAGTGTGAATTAGCAGACCCTGAGAGAGTTACACAAGGCATTCATAGTGGAAGGAGGCCTGGCATGGTGTGTCCCATTCTGTGCTGGCTGGGAAGGACCTCTATGCAGATGGTTAGAGCACAAACAGGGTGTGAGAGAGCAAGAAAGAGACGAAGGAGCAGAGGATACAGACAATTCAACAGGGTGGCATGAGAATTTAAGGTGAGAAATGGGGTGAAAGAATTAAAGGTGACCTCGCATGAAAAGGCAGAGCCTGACTGAGGGAGAGGAGCATCCTTGTGGAGGTGTGGCCGGACCGAGTGTCAGAGCCCCAGCGCAGTGAGGGAGGGCTTCACCTGGGGTGGTGCTGAGGAACACGGTTGTTGGAGACCAAAGTTTTAAAGTGCTTCCCTAAGGAGCAAAAGCCCGAGGCGGAGATTCGGAGCCTGAGAAGGATCAGGAGGGTATTACGTGGGATGAAAACCCATGAAATGGTGACGGAACCTAAAATGTGACGGAACCTTCCCATAAGGGAGCGCAGTCTAACAAAGTTGTTCGGAGTCTGAATGAGTAAGGGAAACATCCAAAGGTGGGGACAGCCAGTGGAAGAGGTCTGAGAGCATGTCGAACAAAGAGGATTCAGAGTCCCGTCAGGTAGATGAGGGTGGCCATGCAGAAGGTTGGTCTGGCATGAAAGGCTGAAGCCTTAATAGGGGCCATGAGAATGTTTAACATGGGGAGCGAATATGTGGGTGGGCATTAGAGCCTCAGTGGGGTGGTGAAGGGCTCTGGCAAAGGAAAAGGGTTGTCAAGTTTAAGAGGTTGGATCAAACAATAAACATATTAAAGGTATCTTGCTGTTTAGGAAGAGAGTTATAAAAAGGAAGAAAATTACTGGATTGTCACTGGCAGTATCAGTATGAACTCATGGTTTTAAATATATAGAACCAGATGGAAAAATATAAATAAGATTTCTGCTTCTGTCCATGAAGGAATACTTTGTAAAAGATATTCAATGCATCATAAACAACTGGACAATTGGACCAAAAACGGTGTCAAAAATTATTCATAAATATTTGACAAGAGCAATGCAGGAATCTGCTTCCTAAAACCATATTAATCTTTCTTTGACGTCTTCCCACATAGGTATTCCCTGACCTTTCTCAGGCTATGAAACTCTTTGCAATCTCTGGGCCCCATGGCCTCATGCCTGGGCTATCACTCAGTGTGATGTTCTTCACCAGGTTAGCACAACTTTAAGCCTAGAGACAAAGTTTGTCAGGGGTGTCCAACCTTTTGGTGTCTCTGGGCCACACTGGAAGAAGAGTAACTAAAAAATTTCATAATGATTTAAGTAAATTTATGATTTTGTGCTAGGCCACTCTCATAGGCATCCTGGCCTGCATGTGGCCCGCAGGCTGCGGGTTGAACCCCCCTGGTATTAAGATAGTGGAAATCAGTAAAATGAAGAAAAGGTAGTTCCCCCTGACCCAGGGAATGATGGTGAATCAGCTGTACATGCACATGCAAAAAAAATGAATTTAGACACAGGCTTTACACACTTCACAAATTTAACTCAAATAGATGATAGAGCTAATGTAAAATGCAAAATTATAAAATTATTGGAAGATAACAGAGAAATCTAGATGGCCTTGGATGTGGCAATAATTTTTTATATGCAGTTCCAAAGGTACCACCCATGAAAGAAAGTGAAAGAACTCAATCTGGAAAGGTGACATACTGTGTGATTCCAACTCTGTGATGTTCTGGAAAGGGCAAAACTTTGAAGACAATGAAAACATCAGTGGGTGCCAGGGTTTAGGGAGGAGGGGTGAATAGGTGGAGCACACAGATTTTTTAGGGCAGTGAAAATATTCTATATTATTTTATAATGGTGAATATATGTCATAATACACTTGTCAAAACCCGTAGGATGTACAAAATCATGAGTGCAACCCGGTGTAATCTATACTCTTTGGGCAATCATGTGTCAGCGTAACTCTATAGATTGTAACAAACATACCACTCTGATACTGGATGTTAATAGTGGGGGAACTCTGCATATTCCAGCATCGGCACATGGAAAATCTCTGTACTTTCCACTCAGTTTTGCTGTGAAGCAAACACTGCTCCAAAAATATAAAGTCTATTATAAAAAATTTCAACTGAGACTGAAGCAAAAAAGATGATGATGCACATGTGGTTTCAGACACACACAGAAGTGAAACATACAGCCACAGTTGCAAAAGCGCAGGAGGGCAAAGTGACAGAAGGCTACCCTAAGATCCTTAAATTCATATGAGAACACAGTATTTTTTGAAAGTGAAATGTGGTAAACTGAAAATGCATAGTGTCACCCTAGAAAAATCACTAAAATTTAAACAAGGAAATTAGTTAAATAGTTAGTGATTAACAAAATATGCAATACAAATTAATTCAAAACACATGGAAAATTAAAAATGGGAAGAGCACAAAGACCAGATAAAACAAATCAGAATTAAAAAATGTATAGCAGGGTTGGGTATATACATTTATGTATAAATGTATTGATAAACAGAAAATGTTCTAAGGGTTTAAACATTGTAATTAAAAGGTAGATATAATCAAACTTGGTGGAAAAGCTGAACACAATTATATGCTGCTTACAAGAAAACCATAGTAGATATATATTTTAAGTCATAATTACATAGTCAAAGTTTAGAAAGCAACATCCTATGCAAACACTAACCATAAGAAAGTTGTAGTGCATATATTAGTATCAGAATAAAATGGCTGATAAATAGGAATATTCTATGTGTAAAAAGGAGGATTTCATAATAATAAAGGTGTTCATTCATTAAGGCATGACAATCCTTAAATATCTATATACCTAAGGCAAAAATTTCAAAGTAAATGAAGCAGTAAATAACAGACTTAAAGAAATGCTAAAGTCATCTAGCTATGGTTAACAGGGGCCAAATTTATCCTTAAACAACTAGAAAGTGGACTGAATATGTGAAGCACAATTTTGAGACATTAGACAATGGTTAGTTTAGGGCTCTCATCCTTGGTAAATAGAATAAAAATGAGTGGAGCGCTACGATTCCCCAGCCTTCCGCTTGCGGATAGTTTGCGGTCTGGAGTGCAGTGAGGGACAACTAAAAAATGCTTCTGTGATTTTGTAGAATTGGAAAGGCTAAGATTGGGGTTCAGAGGGCCAGGCACAGGCAGGATGTGCGTGGCATAGCCTCTAACACAGGGTAAAGCAAGGCTCTTTCCCTCCAGACCTTAACTGTACTAAAAGTTTGTTAGTGTTGAAAAAGGAAAAAAGAACAATAGAGCTTATAATTTGATCTAGTTATACAATATAAAATGCAGTGATTTAAATTGCCCATATCATTCGCTCCCAAAATATTTGCCATCTTTTGCACTGTCATTTGTTTTTACAGGAGGGTTGTGCATGTGGGTTGTACACACTGACTGTGATGCCTATGGTTCCAGGCAGTTGGACTGAGTTGTGAGAAAGCAGTTTGCTCACTGTCCACATGTATAAAATATGGAAACCATGACTCAGTAGCTGCAATGTAATAATAGGCTAAATAAGTTATTTGACCATAAGTTTACTGTTAAGAAATAATAACATGGCAAGGCTGTGTTCACTGAAATATAATCCTTAGGTCTGGGGCAGCAAAACTAACCCTGCTCTTTTCTGCTTCCTTAAGACATTTTCAGTGAGACCTCCAGTCGCGGGTGCTTCACTTGCAGTGACATCAACGCACTGGAGAACATTTAGAAGAGAACCTCTACTTCAAACCATGAAGAATATTGAAATGCAAAAACAATAATATCATTTTAATGTAAAATTCAAATCATAATAGTAGTTAGCATGTTTGGAACATTTACTATATACCAGGTTGTGAGATACGGTCGTAGAGAAGCAGTGCTGGATTAAGTTCAACAGGCAAGGAAAACGTTATTCAAAGACTTTCGCTATAGGGGTCACGATTGTTCCAACAGGGGAGAGAGAGTGAACTCTACTTCACTGAAACAAAAGGAGGGAGACCTTTTAGGTGCTCGGGGGCGTTGGCGGAAGCCTACTGAGGAAGTAAGGCTGGGGGGCTGTTCAATGTGATTGGGCCGTCTGTACGTGCTAGCTGGTTAGACTCCCAGGAAGACTGGGAAATGGGAGCATGATCTTTTCCTTTTAAACTATTTAATTGAGGTTTGATTAAAATCTAAATATGTAAAAAGCTTTACATATTTAATGTTTACAACAAAGTGAGTTTAAGGATACACATATACATGTGTATCCTTAAACTCACCCACCACCACCAAGGCCATGCACCTATTTAAAACCTCTCAAACTTTCCTCCCATCCCTAGTATTATTAGTAGTAGTAGTGAAAGTAGTAGTAGTTGTAAGAACACTTAAAAAAAGATCCATTCCCTTAGAAAAATTGAAATATACAATGGGGTGTTGCTAGTTGCAACCCCTACATTGCATAGTAGATCTTCAGAAATTATTCATCTTGCACAACTGAAACTTTGTAGCCTTTAAACACTGACCCTGTCCTCCTGCGCCCAGCCCCTGGCAACTGCCTTTATACTTTCTGCTTCCATATGACTTTGACTATTTCAGATTCCACATGTGCATGAGATAATGCAACATTTGTCTGTCTGTGTCTAGCTTATTTCACTTAGCATATTGTCCTCTAGGTCCATCTATGCTGTTACAAATTGCAGGAATCCCTTATTTCGTAAGGCTGAATAATATTACATTGTATGGTAACACCAAATTGTCCTGTCCCTTCACCCATCGGTTGGTGTTTTAGGTTGTTTCCATGTCATGACTACTGTGAATAATGCTGCAAACACAGGGGAGATCTAATTTCAAGTCCTTTGGATAAATATCTAGAGATGGGATTTAAGGAATCAGATGGCAGCTTTACATTTAATTTTTTAAGAATCACCATACTGTTTTTCATAATGGCTGTTTCAATTTATATTCCCTTCAACAGCATACCAGCGTTCCCTTTTCCCCACATCCTTGTCAAATACTGCTCTCTTTTTAATTTTGTTTTAAATAATCACCAGCGTAATAGTTGTGATGGGATATTTCATTATGATTTTGATTTGCACTTCCCTAATGATTAACAATGTTGAGCACCTTTTCATATACCCGTTGGCTATTTGTATGTCTTCTTTAGAGAAATATCTATCCATGTGCTTTGCCCCCTTTTTAATCAGGTTATTGTTTCTGCAGTATCTTGATGGCAAATCTCAAACAATGGCTCCCTAATCCTTAAGAAAGACATTCCTTTGTTGTAAAACTGACAAGAGGCAAGGAGAAGATTGATATATCAAAGGGCCAGATGCTCTTTAAAAAAGGAGGTCAGGGGCCTGTAGTCAGGAAGAAATCCTTCTGAGTTTCTAGTCATGTTGAGGAGAACGTTAAGGCCACGTTGGTGAGACAGCTCAGGAGCAGCATAGCGGTCAAACACAGCGAAACGGGGGACAACTGCTTGGACTGAAACACTGACTAGCTGCCCAACGTTAGACAAATACTTAGCCTCTATGTGCCTCTGTCTCCTGACACATACAATAGGAATAATTACTAGGTTGTTTTAGGATTATATTAGTTAATGTTTTAAATAAATACCCAGTACCTAATAGGTACTTTGTAGGTGATTATTAAAAGTATCTTTCATTAGATCATTACAATAACCTCATTCTTATTTCCTTGATAAGGAAATGAGGCTGAGGTGAATAAAATTACTATATAAATCCATCCTGTCTTGAAACACAGAAAGTCTGAAGCTGACACTGTTCTCTAAACTAAGAGGCACAACGTGGAGTTGACAATTCAAGTAATAATTATGACAAAAAACTCCAGTAAATTAGCTGTTGAGTAAAAGCACAAAGGTGAATAATGCTCTTTAGTTATTTTAAATATTTTATTTATTTGCTTTTAGAGAGAGGGAAAAAGAGAGGGAGAGAAACATCGGTGTGTGGTTGCCTCTCACATGGCTCCCCACTGGGGACCTGGCCTGAAACCCAGGCATGTGCCCCACTGGGAATTGAACCACTGACCCTTTGCTTCAGAGCTGGCCCTCAATCCACTGAGCTACACCAGCCAGGGCTAATTTTTTGTTAAATATTTTGAGAGCCTATAAATTCAAAATGAAGTTACATATGGAAATATTCATGTCTGAGAAGGAATTTTATTTAGTCACTTGTTTATTATTCTTTTTCTACACTCATGAGAAAGAGAAAAATATACACACTGACCAGTTACTACGTTCTGACTACAAACAGTGCTATGATAAATGCCTGGACATTCTCTCTGTATTAGTCAGACTCGGCTCGTATTTTAGTGATGTGAAATGCGAACATCATAGATGCTTCTTCTTTTTTCACACATAAAGTTTATCAAATATTATCTACTGGTTAATAAAGGGAAGCTTTTAAAAATAAGTCTTTTCAAAATAAGTAAATAGAGTTTTAAATCTAAAATTCAAGTACAATGAATTACGCAAAGACTTTATAAATAATTTTGATGTTAAATTGCATATTTCTGCTAAAATCACATTATAAGTATACATGTTAAAAATATTTGAGTGTAAGGGGAAGTACAATAAGATTGACTTTACTAAAACAATTTAAAATAGATCTAACCATCCATAGATAAGTACAAATTAATTGTATAATGTCTTTATTATGATATTGCTTATATCTCAGCTCTTTTAATTAGAAGGAAAATCCATTTTTAAACATGAGAAAGGACAAAAAAGAGACTGATCTTTACCAATCACCATGTACAGAGGAGCAGATAATGAAAAGGGAACATTATTAGCATAGATAAATGGGTGTACGACCCCCATTAGTTTAGCTGCAGGGGACATTCAATAGTTAAAGAATTTCATATCACCTTTTCAAAATCATTACTTTTTTATTAACAGTTTCTCTGGCACTTTCTTCTGTTAAGAAGTCTTCCATTTGTGATGTCACTGATGCCATTATCCTCATGGGGTGAAAACTTCAACCTGGTTAATGGGGACACTCAGAACATAAATCTGAACTCAAATCAGTTAACACAACAGATACATGACTTGCCAGTTTGAGCAAGAGTCAAGTTGTAGTTGGAGAGAACAAGACACTGATGGGCCATTTTTAGTCGCAAAACATGGACTGCTTTTCAAAAAGCAGTATCAAGCACCTTCTTCAGTAACTACCTTTGCTTTGTAATCGGTAAAATGGGGCGACCTATACCTTTACCAGAAAAGCACGTTGGGAATTTTTTTCAATGTCTTTTTTGTTTCCTTTTAAAACAAGTTTTCCGGAAGTTCATATGGTGTACCATAAACTGCGTGTAGTCAGGGGCGCCCCTGCTCAGCCCTCATCAGCCTGAGGAACTGCTGATCCAGGAACTCACTGTTACTCGAGACCAGTGTGTGTGTATTTGCTAGAATCCTGTATCGGTGGAATCTTATAGTGCATACTCTTCTTCTGAATAATTGTTCTGAGGTTCCTTTATGTTGTAGCACATATCAATAATTTATTCCTGTCTGACCCTGCCTGCTATTCCAATACGGATATACTATAGTTTATTCACCTTTTTAAAACCATTATCTTTTTATAAACCTGCTGGTGGTTATTTAGATTGTTTCCAGTGTTTTTGGATACTTATAAGTATCCAATAAATATATTAGGTATGCTTAAAAATGTAAACATATTATTTTGTCTAAATGTGTTGGATACTTATAAGTATCCTAATAAGTATATTAAGAATTCTTAAAAATGTAAACATACTATTTTGCCTAAATGTTTCCTATAGTCTACCTGACAAGCTGGTATAATGGTTGTGACTTTCATTTTTAATAATATCATGGTAATTCATAATTTGTTAACAGAATACGACCAAACTAAGTCAATGGTATGGCTAAATTTTGATTTTATATTTTGAAATCTTTCAGAGTAATTTAAATAACAATGGTCAAGGTAACAAACTGGTGGGTATTTCTTCTTTCATTATTTCAATTACCTTCGTGATGCCAGAATACTAGAATCCCATGACACCAGTTGTCTTTGGTTTTACATTAAACAGAATGTTATGCCCTGTACATGACAGGAACATGCTATTTGTACATTGGAGCAGTTATTCCATTTTGCATCCCCACACCAGGCAGAATAAAGGTTTTTTTTTGTTTGTTTGTTTTTTTAAATGGCATTTGCAGGGCATACACATTTGGAATTAATGATGGTCACAGTAGATAAAATCTAATGGCTTCATTATTAGGTATTATTATAGTGGCCACTGTAGTAATGATTTGGATATCTTTTCATCTAAGTATGTTTATACTTACTTAGATGAAATCAATTTAATCGTCAATTTAATTTAGCAATGTGAAGGTCACAGGAACCTTGAAAAGGACATTTTAATAGATATATGAAGAGGACTAAAAGCCTACCCGGAATAAGAGAATCCTTATAAGCTGCTTTATAGTTTGACTATAAGATATTTGTGGATATTTACATTATACACAACTTTGCCATACTATACATATCTTCCCCAAACACATGCCTCTGTAAATTCTATGACTCAAATCATATTGGGTCACTTCCTATTACCCAAAGATAGTGCCATTTATTTCTAATTGCCTCATATTTTGCATTCCCTTTGCTTACTCAGCCCTGAGTCACTGCTATTTTTCATTATAGGAAAAAATAATTTATAGTCACAGGAATCTGCTACTTCAATAATTGTAATTTCTTGAACTTCTCTTTCAACTTTTTTTTGTTTATTTGAAAATAAACTAAAATAAATGTTTTTAAAATATCAGTAGTGTGTGCTGTGAAAGAAAACTCTAAAAAAGTAAAGGGACTGATGAGAAAACTAGTTGAACAGGATACCATCTGAATATGTGTTTAGCTACATAAGGGAACAAGCCATGGGAAGATGTGAAGAGAAACAAATGCAGGGAGAAACACAAGCACAAAAGTGTTACTATGCCTTTGAAGAATAACAAGAAATTTTGTAAAATGGAGTGGAGATAGTAGCAGGGTAAAATAAGACACTAGATAGTAATCAGAGCCTTATAAATAATGTTAATTATATAAATTTCTTTCTCAGAGTAAAAGGAAATAAAATCGGGACACGTAAGTGATGTGATCTGATTCACATTTAAAAATATTAGTTACGTATATGGAAGGTTGTAAGGGAGATAAAGGAGGAAGTTAGGTAAAATCGTTAGAAAATCTTGCAGTACTTCAGGTATAGAAGTTAGTTTTGTGTGGACTGGTTGTGGTGGAGGTGGTGCTAAGCAGTCACAAATGACGTATATTTTAAAGGGAAATCTACAGGCATTTTCCACGGTTTCAGTGGTGCATAGGTGAATGGAATGTCATCAGGATTCTGGGCTGAAAAGCAGAAAAACCAAAACCAAAACCAAAACCAAAAACAAACAAACAAAAAAAACAGGAACATACTCATAGATACAGAGAAAAAAACTGATGGTCACCAGAGGGCAGGGTGGTTGGGGAAATGGGTGAAAAATTTGAAAAAGATAACAAATTCTCAGTTATAAAATTAGTCACAGATGTAAAATGCAGCATAGGGAATATAGTCGATAATATTGTATTAACTATGTATCATGTCAGATGGGCACTAGACTTACCGGGGTGATCACTTCATAAGGTATAAGCACCTAATTGCTATGTTGTGCACCTGAAAGTAATAATATTGTGTATCAACTGTAATTGAAGAATAATTTTTTTTAAAAAATTAGATAAGATATATCATGATGAAATGAGAAAGTGCAATCTATTGCTAAGTGAATAAAGCTGATTATAAAACAAACAAAAAATAATCTGAATAAGCCCTAAGGGGGTATCCTTAATATCATCAAAATCTACATAGTATTCTGAGTACAGATTGTAGGTGATAACAAATGCTCTAGCACATTCCTCATCCTTCTGAAGAATTGTGAAGAAAGTCTATTTTTTTGCTAGTGGGGACTTTTAATGTGTGATTTCAAATTAGTATTCAGTGCTTTCCTTTCATTCATCACTGACCATATCATAAACTACTATCCTCTCTTACTGTGTGTTTCACTGTTTAAATTTGGAAAACAGCAGCTGAATAATAATGCAGCTTGCCTACTTCCTAGTTGATATGAAAATTAATGAAACAATGCATTACCATATTTAATAATTTATAGATTTATTATTTATAACTAATTTATAAATTTATAAGCAATTTATGAATGATCATGTTTATGTGGAAAAATCAGTTAAAAGGAATATATATTTAGAGAATATAGTGATTCAGCAATTAGTAGCCATTCAATAAAATTAACTACTAATATTGTTTGTGAGAATTACAAAATTCAACATATAAGGCAATATGCTTTTGGGGAAAGTAGTAATGACTTAAATAACAAAAGGCATGGTTTACATTCCTACACAAATCTTGTTAACTAAATAAACATAAATAATTTAGCCATTTGGGGCCTATATCCTGACATATAAATTAGTGATAATAAGTGACTTTACAAATTGAGTTTCTGAATCCAATAAAGTTGAATGTTTCATATCCCTTTGTAAAATTATAATTGAAAACCACAGCCATCTGGATCTTAAGACATTTTATGGGCATTAGATGGTATAATAGGTAATAAGTCTTCCAATCTAGAAAATGCTAAAAATATGTGAATTAATGTCCTATTTGTAATTCAAAATAGGTGGCAAAATATGCTAGAGTAATAACATATCTTATTTCTTTTCTATTGATGTATAGGTGACATATAATGTTATATCAGTTTCAGGTGCATAGCACAGTGATTTGATATTTGTATACACTGTGAAATGATCACCACAGGATTCTGGTTAACATCTGCCACCATACATGGTCACATTTTTTTCCATTAGGATGAGAACTTTTAAAATCTACTCTCAGCCAATTTCAAATATGTGATACACTATTATTAACTGTAATCACCATGCTGTACATTATATCTCCATGACTTATTTTATCATGTTTCTGTATTTATTTGGGTCATTCAGAAAAGTCCTTTCCTACGCTTGATTTTTACATGAAGTCTGAACCTGTGAGCATAGCTTCTTATTTGCTATGTTCTCTCAGTGAGATTGCTAATTGCTTCCAAGAACTTTTTATGCTATGAGAAAAACTTCAGTGTTTCAGGTGTCTATAAATCTCATGGACTCTGAAGGAATGTGGGAGAACTTCTTGAACAAAATAGGCTTCTGATGGGAATTGGTCTGTTCTGTTAGGTTGTAAATTGGATCTTTGATAGATTTATGGTTAACTGCAATATTGTAGCGCAGTAAAGGGAGGAAACAAATATAGGAAAGAAAGAAAAATGAGGAAAAATATGCACTACTAATATAAAAGAAAGGGATAAAAGAAAAGTTGTAAGAATAAGGAAATAGAGCAGTCAGAATTAGTTGTAGGGAAAAAAATAGAAGGATATTCAAGCATCCTTCTGGTTCATTTTGGATATTCTTTTGTTAGCTTATTTTTCCTAGAATTAACAGTCATTAGCTTTTGTAAACAAAGTGTGCATTTTCTTAATACTCTCAAATATATATATATTTATTTTTTTATTGTTGTTCAATTACAGTTGTCCTCATTTTTCTGCCATTGCTCTCCCCTGCCCTGTGCCTACATCCGTATTCAATCCTCCCCCCACTGGACTACAAATTACTGATAGTTTTAAAAATATGACTCCATTTAAAAAAATCTGTTTATCTTTGTAGTTTCCTCATAGAGTTTTTATTATTAGAATATCTGTTTCATATATATAGATACTATGCAAGCACTGAGAGTTTGGGGCGACCAAAATCATTTACTATATATGCGAGCTAATAATTACTGATAACTTCCTATGTTATTATTGTTCTATTATAATCTTTCACTTTTTTAGTCTCATTTAATGCAGACCAAATTGCTGGAAAATAAGAATTGAACCTCAGAGAGGACCTGTGCATCTTGCAAAATAACAATGAAATGTTTTTAAAAATCTAGAGTTAAAATCATATTTTCATTATTTTAATTCCAAGATGGTTTTGGTTATTGTTGTTGTTGTTATTCCTTTTTATTTTGTTGTTTTGTTTTGGTTTTGCCTGATAGCTACAATTGTTGTAAAGGTAATTTCTTCACCGACAGTTAAGTTGATTAATCAAGAGTAAGGCATTTTTTAAGAATAGAAATGCCATTTCTTTAATTCCCCAAACCTTTAGCGCTTAGAGAGAATTAACATACAAATGAATAAAATGGCAGTCGTGAAGCAAATGTAGAATTTAATGAAACATGGAAAATTAAATATGTAAATTAACATAACAGTTCAAAACATAACTGTTTAAAGAGAAAAACTGATTACAATAAATTGCTGACTAGAGTACAAACAAAAATTTCTCACCAGAGAAAAGTTAAAGTAATAAAAATGAAAAAATACCTGTGAGGTAGGGAGAATATAAATAAAAGTTGCAGCATGTAACTAACTGGAATACACTAATCAGATTATTTACCCATTACATATTGATGAAAATTGTTTTTTTCCAGGTTTATATTATTATGAAAAAAATCAATGTCAAAACTGTATGCATATATTTACTTATACTTGAGTGGAATTGATAGGATAACTTTATAAGACTGACAAAATCTTCTCCTAATTGCTTGATTTTACACTCCAACTAGAAGTGTGTGAGTTCCGGTTTAGTCCTTCAACACACACATTCAATCTTGTCAGTCTGTTCATCCTTACTTATTATTCCTCTTTTTCTAATATAAGTATTTGTTCATTCCACAAATGTCAATTTTTAGTCATCATAATTTATTTCTAAATATTTTCTTTTTTTATTTCTCTGCGAGTTATTTACTAGCATGTTGATTAATCTCCATATAATTTATTACTAATTTTTAACAATCTGGTATGGTCAGAAAACAAAACTTGCATGTTTTAAATCCTTTTATTTAGCCCTGGCTGGTGCAGCTCAAGTGGACTGAGCGCGGGCCTGCGAACCAAAGGATCGCAGCTCGGTTCCCAGTCGGGGCACATGCCTGGGTTGCAGGCTGGTTCCCAGCAGGGGACAACCACACATTGATATTTCTCTCCCTCTCTCCTTCCCTTCCCCTTTAAAGATAAAATAAATAAAATCTTTTAAAAATAAATAAAAAAATATTTAAAAGGATTTATAAGTTTGCTGAGATCAGCTTTACGACCCAGCTCCTGGTCTCTCTTTGCCATTGTCCCACATGCGGTTAAAGAGAACGTGTGTGCTGGCATTGCCGGGCTCAGCGTTTCTAAATGTCCGTTGGTCAAGTTGGTTTGTAGAACACTCTCTTGGGGTCTTAAAGCTATTATTGATTTTGTCTATTGTTTTATCAATTTTTCTATCAATTATTGAGAAATGAGAATTACCCTACTATATTTTTATTTTTCTTCTTTCAGGTGTTTCCAGTACGGTATCATGTATTATGAAGCTCTGTTATTATATGTATTACACTTAGGATCATATCATTATGACTTGTTCTTTTTGTCATTATGCAATGACCAACTTAATCCCTAGCAATATTTCCTGACACAAAGTCTCCTTTGTCTAAAGTGACTGAGCTTTCTTATAAGTAGTATATTTATGCTATATTTTTATCTTTTACTTTTAGAATACCCATTATTATAATAAAATTAGTATCTTATGCCCAGCGTATAGCCAGGCACTTTTATGCAGCCTGGCAATATCTACCACAGTTAGGGTCTTCAGACCCTTTGCCTTTAATACAGTTGGACTTAAATCTACTTTCTTTTTATTTGTTTTCTAATAGCACTGTCTATCTGTTCATCCAATATTCTTAATTTATTATCTTCTTTTGAATTAAATGTTGGGGCTCTTTTTGTTTTGCTTTTGGATGTTTTTTGGCATTCTACTTTATCTCCTCTTTTGGCTTGTGGTCTGTACATAGGTTTAAATGGTTGCTCTAGGGTTTGTGGTGTGTGCTTTCTGCATATCATTGTCTACCTTCAAATGACACTGTCATGGCATGTTCCATGTAAGAGCCGTATAACAGTGTACTTCTCTGTTCTCCAAGTTCTTGGCTCTTTTTGTAATATATTTTAATCCTATGTGTACTTTGAACGATCAATAGTGTTCTTTAAAAATTTAAAATTAAAAACAATACTTTTAAAAACTTATCCATATAATTATCAGTTCTTACAGTCCTCATTCTTTTGTAAAATTTCAAGTTTCTATCTTGAATTATTTTCCTTCAGGCTGAAGACATTAAATATTTCTTATTGTGTAGAATTTCCTCAGATTTTTTTGTTTGTGTTGAATATGACTTTTTTTCATCTTCACTGGACAGAAAATTCAGGTATGGATTTTAAAAGTACTTAAAATAGCATTTCATTGTTGTGTTATTGTTTCATTATATTATTAATTAATTATAATAGTTTCTCTACTGATTATTTTGTATTTTATGTCTATAAATTTATCAGTAGATAGTGATATTTTATTTTTCTTTCATAAATCCTTATACATTTTATTATTTTCTTGGCTTAATATGTTAGGTAAGACCTTCAGTGTAATGATGAAGAAGTGCTGTTAGTGGAAGTCTTTGTCATCCCAAATGGAGAGTAAGGTTTCATTATTCAGCACCAAATATAACACTCTGGGGTTTTTATATGTACACTTTTCCTAAAAAGAAAAGAAGAAATTTTCTCACTTTTCTTAATACTAATAATTTGGTTTTCAATTTTTTAATCAATCTTTTGAGCAGGTTTTCAATTTTGTTGATGTTTTAAAAGAACTTCAATCTGCATATAATTTCTTATAATATAATTTGTTTTAAAAAATATCAGAAATATAAGAGAATTATTTCCTTCAAAGTATTTTCATTAGGCTTACTAGCTTTTATTTTCTAACTTTTATAATAGACACAGAGATCAATTCTTTGCTGCCTTCTTTTTATTTTCATTTTAAGCTTGCTTAAGATGAATTTATCTACTCATTCAAGTTCAACATATTATTTCTTCATTATTAGTCAGTTCTTCTGTTATTAACTTTTCTCTGGGACTTTGCCCTTTAAAACCTTAGCTGCCTTGGTATCCTTGAATTTATTGCTTTTCTTCCTATTCTGATAACACTGCTGAAACCTCTGCTGCTTTCTGCCTGTTCTCTGAGCCCCAGATTGCTGAGGTATCAGGAGGGTCTCAAAGAAAACACATCCAGGAACCTAGAACTCACCTTGTTTGTTTCCCATTTTCCAGCATCATGGCTCTTTGCTTACAACACGCTATTGCTGAGGACTTTAAACAGAAAATGTGAGTGTGTATACATGCATGTGTTTCATCTTTAATTTTTTGTTCCTCGGCGGAAATGTTCTGATATAGGCTATTCCATCATGCCCGGAAATTGAAGTTCTTTCTCTCCTCTTTTGTATAGAATGTGTCCTTGTCAATTTATCTATTATAACTTGTATATAAGGTACATAATACAAAAATGGGATCATTGTTGTATTCAATAAAGAATAAGCATTCCTGCAGTTGGAACAATGACTGAGAGCACCTAGAGTCTTTCTTTGAAGACCAATTAAGAGGTTTTTATTTTCATGAGAGATAGTTGCATTATTCAAATTGTTGCTGTTGTTGGAAATTATTGTTGTTGAAAGTTAAGAGCAAGGATAAGTATGTGAATAAATTTTTAATCGGGTCAGAGTATGTACTATGATAAATGTAGTTGATTGTCAATGATATCTTGCTATTATTCTTTTTTCTGCTGCTATGGTTGGGAAATTAAACACTTTACTTTTAGATTTTCTTATTCTTAGAATCCTGAAAATGATACAGGTTTTTTTTATCTCTTGTACGAGACTTGTATTTAGAACAGGGGCAAATGGGAAGAGAGTCGTGGCACCGTCGCATTGCAGGGTTGTAGAAGAGTGCCTCTGCTGTTGTCAACTGTGGCAGCGGTTTCCAGAATCAGAAAGTAACTTCTTGATTATGGATGGAAGGAACAGTGTGTCTCCTTCAGTGACCTAACTTTATAAGGTCTCCTTGAGCGTTGTGTGGTACAGACTTAGCTGAGCATCTATTTTTCCATCCTGTCCTTTGGCTCTTTGAGAAATGATGGACTCTCTGATAAACCTTTTTAGTTTATCCAAGGTAGAGCAGATTGTGCTCTTTCCACTTGAATATCTTCTTGTCAACCAAGTTATTGCTGCTAAGTGCATCAGTGAATTCTGTAAGTTGTGATGCTGTGAACAAGATGGAAAATATAGTGTAGGAAGCAGAAGGACCTTCAACTTTCTCTGTAACATATTTTGTTACTGAAATTTCTAAAACAAAAATGCCAAAATCTTATGTCTATTAGGTATTGGTTGTGGGATCATAGCTGTTATTATTATTATTATCTTTTTTCTGCATCATAAAATATTTACAGCAATAAAAATATATATACTACATTATAAACTTATATGTACACAGAAAAAACAAATGCTTCCTTTTGAAATTATAAATAGACCAGAAGTTTCTAAGTTTACTTTGTGCCTATGATGACTCCTAGACTATTACCACAGAGTGTTATGTTTGCAAGTAAAACACAAAGCATAGCGTAGAAAGACTGTTAGGTGTCTTATGTAACAAGTTCTTTGATGAAAACATTCATGAAAAACTATCTCTGCTACTAAAAGCAGTACTTTTAGAAATATGTAATTTTTACTTCTTTCTAAAATTTCAAATCTATTTTCTTTTGTTTTATTTCTTGTTTTGTATTTTCTCTTTTCAAAAAAGCAATTCCTTACACTAATTTTTTGGTGTTAAGTTCATTTAGCCTAAAGAAAGCTAAATAGAATCCAGTATAACTGAATATATAAGTCACTCAATTGCTGTGTAGTCATGTGACCTTGGCTAGTCCTTACCTTGCTTACTCAAAAAAGGAAGGATGAGGGCTGTTGAACTATACAAAATGAACGTTTCCCTGTTCTTTTCTTTTCTCTTAAGATGTGAAGGCTTTTGTTTAAAGGGACTCAGAACAGTATGGAGATAAATAAATGTAGTCACTTCTTTTTACAGTAAACTGCTACTCTATAGGCACTTTAAAAATATAACTCATCCAGAATTCCCACATTGTAAGAAATAGAGTTTTGATATTACAAACAATTGGGTTAAATTGTGGGCTATACTTTTCCTTACATGGTATAAGGTCTGTATTTTTTAATAGTGTTTTCAAAAATAGAGTGTAGTCTCTAAAACTCTGCTGCCTTATTTAGCAGACACTTGTAGCTATTCACGATGACATTTGAATTAGTTAAAATTGTAAAAACTCAGTTACCAGTCAGATTCCATCTCTTCATCGCATATGGCCATTGGCCAATCTGTCACTGTGGAAAGTTTTATTGCCAGCAGAACTCAAAAAAGTTAGGCAGGTCGCAGCGATGTGACCAAATTGTATATATGGATGATTATCTGCATGTTAACAATGCTGAGAAGGAAATCTCTGTCATATCATAAAATGAAAAACATACAGATTTGTTCTTAGCAAAATTGGTATGAAAAATGAAAACAACATAGGCAGGATGACTAAACCTAGAAACTTTCATAAATAAATGTTGAAAACTATAAATGTTCTCTCATCTATAGTACTAAGTATATATCTGTCTATAGAGTATGAATACAAATTCCTCTGTTGTTTAAAATAAATCTCTGACTTTATGAGCAAAGAAAGTGGGTACAGGTATTTGGGAGTAAGTATGAGTGAGTATATGCAGGAGCTAGAAAAGGAATAGTGGGGACCTAATTGTGTTTAGTATAATTATCAACAGGTTTTGTCCAAATAGATGCATTCACCACCCTGAAGACAGCAGGCAGTGTAGGCTGTCTCGTCCCCTCTGAAATGAACCCTCTGGATGCCCTTCAATGTAGTGTCAGGATTGAATGAATTGTTGTTCCAGGATTTGGTTGACTTGCAGACCAGAAGAGAAGCAGATGGGAGGCTTTGGTGGGAGACAGGAGAGGTGGAGATGTTGCTTTACATTGTGCAAACTGTGGCATTAAAATATTGAAAGGTGTTGCTCTCAAAAAGCAATTGTTCTCAAATAGGAAAAAAGTGAAAATAATTTTTGCATTTTTCTTGTTTTCTCTGTTAGTTTATTTTCCTCCATCTTTAATGAGGTATAATTGAGAAGTAAAAATTGTATATAAAGGTGTACAACTTAATGTTTTTATATACATATGTATTGTGAAATAACCACCACAGTCAAGTGAATTACTATATCTATCATTTATATAGTTTCCATTTTCTTTTCTGTGTGTGTGTGTGTGTGTGTGTGTGTGTGTGTGGTGAGAACACTTAAGATTTACTCTCTTAGCAAATTTATACAATAATATATGAGTATAATAGATTATATAATGTAGAATAGAGTATTGTTAACTCTTGCCAAGGTCTCCAGAACTTTTAGATCTCCAGAACTTTTTCATCTTATGTATCTGAAACTTTGCATCAATATGTGACCTTTCCCCCTCCTCCTTAGCCCTTGGCAACCACCACTGTACTCTCTGTTTCTAAGAGTTCAACTGCTATTTTGACACTACTTTGTTACCGGGAAAATCTGCCTGCTTTGTTTGGGTGACTAATAAACAAGTAATTCTTGAATATTGAATATCAACTGCATGAGAAAAACAGTTTAACATTTTACATGCTTGACTTTCCCTTCCTCAAGCAGATAAACAAATATATTCATGTTTCATGTCATTCAAATTAGACTCCAGATGCAAATTCTCGAAGTGAAAACAGAAGCCTCTGCTGTGTCCCGTGCCACACACATTTCCAGCTGCGATCATAAAAGGTGTAA
Source organism: Anoura caudifer (assembly GCA_004027475.1). NCBI lineage: Eukaryota > Metazoa > Chordata > Mammalia > Chiroptera > Phyllostomidae > Anoura > Anoura caudifer. Next base: position 41,342 of record PVKU01003979.1, read on the forward strand.
ATACATGTGCCACAGCCGCTGAGACCTGGGGAAGAGAATGGTCATGTTAAATGACATGAATCATCAAACATTTCCTCTTAACATTGTAACAGCTCTTCATAAAGATGTTAAGAGTATGTAAACTACCACCAGTCAAACCAAACATAATTCTGACCAGTTTTTTCAAATCATGTTTGTCATATATGGAAAAAAAAATAAACTAAGAAATATCTTCCCACTATTTAATACTAACCTAACACTTCCCTGGAATTTAATAATAGAAGGCAAATTATGTCTCCTCATGTAATTCATATTGCCTAGAAAAAGGAACAAAACATTCTTTACCTTGCTTTTCTGAAGGAAGATATTTCCTTTTTCTGCTTCTCTCATGTAGTAGGAAATGTCCTTTCAGGATACTTCAGTAAATGGAAAAAAGCAATGATACATATACTTCTGTAGTTTAAGTGATAAAAGGGATTTCAAATGAATTCTGACTTCTTAATAGCCCTTTATAGCATTCTCTACCCTTTATTTATGTTCACAAGTCATACAGAGAAATAAAAAACTAGAACGGTAACGGAATGTGTATCACACACCCCTAATGTGCCGTCTCGGAGCTCTCAGCCTCACTTTGCTGCTTGCTCCTCCCTGGCCCCCTCTCCACGGACAGACTCTTCCTGGTGCTCATGATTGTATCACCTTCGAGAGTGGAGGTTGACGCTTCTTCTCATTTTCAGAAATACAAGAAGCATTGGGCCATAGGCCATGATATCCGACTTCCACAGAGAGCTTAAGGAACTGAGTGATATAACCTAGAATGGCAGAGGAATTAAGGTTAAACAATGAATGAGAGAAGGTGGGAGGGAAATCATGAAAATCACCCCTCCGTCACTGCTGTAGTGGCCAGGTGTGAGCCACAGCGCTAATCCACACAGGTAGGTGACCGGTTATGTCTATGCTGAAGCAATACCCACTTTGGTTAGATTCCGTCTTCTGCACCCTTACTTGCGCTGTTCTGGGATTGCACCAACTAACAAAGAATCAGCCCTTAAATGTGCCTTAGGTAAAGGGCTCCTCTGTTCGAGGTTGTTTTCCTTCAAAGAGGTACCCAATCCACAAAATCAGCAGTTACAGAGATTGTGACTTACAGAGGTTGTTGGAAGGTGGGCTCCAAACACAGCAATGGGCCACATCTTGCTGCTGACAGCGAGCAACATACCTTGTTGGTTTGGATCCCACCCAACCAATTCTGACGAGTGGGTTCACCAATACAAGTGACCAAATAAAAAGCTCGAGTAAGGCACACACTGCCTCCAGTACACAGAGCCCAATGAGATACTGGGGCTTGTTTGTTTGTTTGTTTGTTTGCTTAAGAGCAAACCCACAGCACTTTCCCTTTGACAACTGAAGAGACTGGCCAGTGTGAATCTGCCCGTTTAATCCCAAGGAATTTTACGTAGCTAACAGTCTTCTGAATTTTGATGGGGCTTATCAACCATCCTTGCTGGCAGAGGTCTGATAACACTGCAGCCAGCTGCACTGAGACCGAGGCTTCGGACTTGAAAAGTAAGAAGATAGTTTCTGTACAGTTTGAATATCAGAGGGTAGAGATACTTATGCTAAATCCTGGCCTGCTCCCTGACGGCAAATGACAGGCGGTTTAATTATTCCTGTCTCGCCAGCACTTCTCTCTCTATATTCTTTCCAAATGGGCAAATCCTTTCCGGCATTCATGTAACAGGGAGGTACAACTATTAAACACATCAGTCCCTACTACCTGTTCAGCTGTGGAAATGGCAACAACATATTAAATGGGGCCAAAGGTACCACTACAATGTCATTCTGTGTAAACGTTGACCAAACTCTGAGTTCAGTCAGATATCTGTTCCCCCATGGAACCTAGTAGGAAGGTGTGTTTATATCCAACAAAACAATACAAGTTTGAGTTTCCCTATTTCCTGAAATTCCCTAGCATATTTGGATGGTTGTGTGTCACCCTAAATCCCTCTTAGAAACAAAGAGACCTCATCTCCACTCTTCATAGTCTTTTTTCTTATAGCAGCTAAGTTAGAATAAGGAGGGAGTGAGCAAGCAGAGGACACAAAGGGAGAGACCAGTTCCATGCTGTGAAACAGGCTCATTTACTTTTGCTTTCAGCTGTTGTCCTGTCCATGGGTGGGGTTGACCTTCATACTGGCTGACTATGAGCTCTAATCCCACCTGTAGTATAAGAGCCACTATGGGGGACGGACCCCAAAAAGTAGAATTTGCCTCAGCAGAGTCTGGTATCTGCCGAGATCTCTTTTTGGGGTGCCGCTTACAGAGCTAATCCAGACATGCTCTGATGTGGTCTGAAACCCGCCACCAGGCGCGTTGGTTCTGGGGCCTTTTGAGGAGAGCTGCAGTGCAGGTCAGCTTCAAACACACCTTCTGACTGGCCCTGGGCTACCTGTTTGGAGCTACAAAGTGACCCACAGTCTGTGGCTGCCTCTGGGGGGCCCACATGTGCATGGGTAAGTCCAAGCTGCGTACCAAGGCCAGCTTCTACCAGTATTGAGTCCAGGTGCAGGTCAGCAAAATCCTAAAGCACCCCAAACCCACCTCAGCTGCCAGCTGCCTGTTAGGCTCAGTCCCTGAAAAAGCCTCTTATGAATTGCCATGCGTGAGTTATGCGAGGAAGGGGCAGGGGTGGTTACCCATGGTGTCACAGATTGAAACTTGGTGCTAGAGCAAAAGTCTCAGCGTACAACAAAGTCATCCGCTACCCACCTGGGACCTATGGACCTTTGTGGTGACACAAGTCAGGGAGTCTTTAGGGTCAGGATGGCAGAGTTCATCAGGCTAAAGCAGACCAAGATTTGGCAGTGTGGAGAGAGGGCTCTGCATAGGAACGGTGGCACTTGTCCACAGTTCAAGAGACACACAACTCAGTCTGCCTCTTCTGGTGTGTCTCTGTCACCCCGAGTCAGCCAAGACCACCTGGGGAGCCTGACAAGAAAGTCTGCGTGGCAGGCCAAGGCTGTTCGCTGTCAGCAGATTCCTCCACGATGGCGCAAGCTTGAGGACACAGGGCGTTGGGAGGGTGAGACTAGTGCATTCTCCAGGCTGATGCCGTATCAACAGGAATGCTCGACCCAGGAGAGATGGTGTCTGTGGGTGGTGCAGGTAATGATTCAGCACAGAAAATTTGGAAGCTGTCCCTCCACCCCTCTCCTTGAATCCGTACAACCCAGCCTCTCCCTCTATGACTTTCGGCTGCTATGAGCTGCTTTTCTCTCTGTGGGAGCCCAGAGTGAGTGGCCACAAAGGAGATTTTTTTCTGCTGACCCTTTAAGAGGGCAGGCACCTGGGTTTCTGGCAGACTCCCATCTCTCCCTGGCTGACGCAATTCCCACAGATTATCACAGCCAGATGTTATGTGGGTTTCTCTTACTGGCTCTCATGCTCCGTGCTAGGGAGCACCAGAGGGGTTGAGACCTGTGAAGCTGAGATACCCCTGTGGATGCTCAACCACCAGGTGGGGATGCAGGGCCTGACCTTTTCATGTCTCAGACCTTCCTATTACTCTCAGTGCAGCTTCTTCTGTACTATTTCATTGTTTAACACTTATGTTTAGCTAGTCTTCAGTTGGTTACTCAGGTTGATTGTTCCATAATTTAGTTGTAATTCCAACATGGTCCTGGGAGGAGCTGAGTGTACCTTCCACCTACTTCCCCGGTGTCTGGGATCCCCCACCGTCTGTGTACCTTCTGTGTTGAGGTGTCTGACCAGAGCTTATGCCCATTTTTTAATTTGGTTCTTTGTTTTCTTATTGTTGAGGGTTAAGACTGCATATATAATCCATATATTATATATAGTATACATATATGGTTCTTTATCAGACATGTGTTTTGAAAACACTTTCTTCAAGTCTGTGGCTTAAGTTTAGGTAGAAGACTGACATCCACAAAACTGTCTTTCTCTCCTCTTTTTCCTACTCTTCTACTACCAGAGGCTTCCTTCTCTTTCTCCAGAAACAGTCTGATGATTCCAATAGTTAGGACCTAAGTTCTCTGCTTTAGGGAGGATCCCACTTCTGGGCAGACAAGAGACATGACACTGACCGTGGCCTCACCTGGCAACCTCAGACTAAGTAGACTTCCCCTGACCTGACTTTGAGGGAGAGGAGGGCTCTCTCCCTCATCCCTACTGAGCAGAATCCATCCTCACAGAATCTGGATGGGCTGGGTGTGTGGGCTAGGAGCTGGCACAGGGCCAGGGCAGGGATCACTGCCGGAGGACCCTGAGGTGTGTTTTGGATACCATGGCCTCCCCCAAAGCCCAAGCTTGATGCTCTGACCTGGTATCTTCCATGAAGCCCTTTGAGAAGTCTCTTCTGCTCACAGTGGGTCTTGCTGTTGCAGCTGAGGGCTTTACCTCAATAGATCACCTTTGCAGTGGTCCCTGTGACTGGATGAGCTGCCCTAAACCTGCTTTCCTCCTACACATGGTGGGAGAGGGAGCAGGCCAGAATGTCCAGGCCCACACCCTCCTGTGTTCTGGTTGGCAGGGTCAGGCCACTTAGCTCTGTTGAGTCATGGAGCAGGACAGGGCTGGTGTGGGCAAGAGGTAGGTGGGAGGGACATGGGGAAGGGCACAGACAGTTAGAGAAAGACAGATACCACATAATTCCACTCATATGTGGAGTCCAAAGAACAAAATAAACAAAATAAAAATAGACAGAGATACAAAGAGTAGACTGATGGTTGCTAAAGGTGAGGGAATTTGGGGGACTGGGTGAAAAAGGTGAAGGAATTAACAAGTACAAATTGGCAGCTACCATATAGTCAAAGGAATGTAAAATACAGCACAGGGAATATAGCCAATAATGTAACAATTATGTATAGTGTGCCAGATGAGTACCAGGATTATATGAGGAGAACTCTGTAAAGTATATGATTGTCCAATCACTATGCTGTACATCTGAAACAAACACAAAATAAGATTGAATGAAAAATAACTTTAAAAATTTCTATAAAAATTAAAAAACTAGGATGGCCAAAACAATTTTGTAAAAAAAGATAAAATGTTTTAGGGTGTACAATACCGGTTATCAAGCCTTACTGTAAACCTCCAGTGATCAAGGCAGTAACTCTTGGTAGAAGTTTAGGCACAAATAATAATGGTATTTAATTGAAAGTCCAAAAATAGACACACATGTATAAGGCCCAGTTATTTTGACAAACACACACAAAAAATTCAATGAAAAAGAAGACTTTTTTATATGAATTATGTTGTAATATTTAAAAACACACATGCTAAAAAATATGGAAAAAATAAAGCATTGACCAATACTTAGCATCACATATCATGTATAAAGGACAATTCAAAATGGATATAATTAAAAGTGTAAAACTTAAAATTATAAAACATCTGGGAGGAAACCTCCAAAAAAAGATTTTAATTATTGTGACTTTCAGCTCAAGCTTTTTACATATAACCAGTAACATGGATCATAAAATAATCATAAATTAGACTTCAACATAATTAAGAACTGCTCCTCAAAATATTAAGGGAATAAATGAAAATCTCAGATTAGAAAAAATACCAGCATAATTTATACATATATAATAAGTAGTTTTTATTCATAATACATTTTAAATTAGAAAATGTAATAATAAAATACAAAGCACCTAATTTTTAAAAATGGTCAAGCTTTTAGAACAGAGAGGTCCCCAAATTGAGATATGAATGGAAATGAGCACCTGTGAAGGTGTTCAGGTGTACTCATTTCCCCAAATGCAAGCTAAGGGCACAATGCAATAGCACTGCACACTTTTCAGAATGGCTAAAATAAAGGTGGCATCATCATTATCATTATAAAACTAATAATACCAAGTTGTAGAAAGGATGCAGAACAACTGGAAGTAACATAAATTGCTGGAGATTGCCAAGTGACACAGCAATTTGGCCAATCTTTTGTCATTTTTAAAATTTATTATGTTTTCTTCATATGTCCCAGCAACTGCATTCCTAAGTTTTGCCAAAAAATAAAAATTTATTATCTCACAAGTACTCTATACTAATGTTTATGGTGGTTTTTTAATATAATCTTGCAAATGTGGGATTAACCCAAAAGTGCTTCAACTGGTGAATGTGAATGAATAAGTAGGGCATTTCCACACAATGGAATACTATTTGTCAGTAGAATAAATGCACTGCTGATTTCCTCAACAACACAGAAAAATGTTAAAAACATTATGCTAAGTGAAAAGTCAGATTCAAAGGGCAATGCACTATGCGATTCCATTTACATGAGGAAAAGTAGAAAAACAATAAGATAATATACAATTAGCAAAAATAGGGAATGCATGATGTGGATTAAAAAGTAAACAGAGATCGCGGGTCATGAGTGCGGGGTGATGGAGTCAGATTCACACTGGGTTGACAAGGGAATTTTCGCTGAAAATGCTGCATTAAGTAGAGATCTGAAGTAGGTGAGGGGACAAGTCACACAAAGTTGTCAATAATAACCATGTGATGCAAAAAGGGTCAGTCTCGGACTCTGTCCAATGATTTGTGGTAGCACGGAGCAGTCAACTTAGCCTCTGGCATGAGTATTGAAACATACATGCATAATCTATTCTCTGGGTATATGAAACTCTGTAATTAATTATAAGGTATTTTCCATGTTAATGAGACATGAAAGGATTCCAGTCAGAAATTTAAATATTTATAAGGACACAAATACAACAGTCCTGGTGTATGTGGCACATTGCATGTACTTTCTCTCAGGGGTCAGAATGGAGCATAATATGTAACTGAAGGAAATGAGGAGGCTGAATAAGAAAGCTAATTCAGTGTTATTCTGTGGAAAGAATGGAATTTATTTAAAGCTTACAAGAAGACGAGTGGCATGATCAGATTTATGATAACTTTTATTGCACCTCTTTTCCACTGCCATCTGAGGTCCTCTAAGGGTGAAGTCCTCTGACAGCAGAAAATCAGAAAAATGGAGAAGGTAAGCAGAGAGTAAAACCATACGAAACATTGGAACTGCCTGAGACATCGGTGTCAACTACCGGTGCTTTTCGATGCTACTCTCCGAAACCTTGTGATCACCTGTGTGCTCACCCTCAAGACTTTGTGAAAATGAGAACATGTTTTCAAGTTGCAGTGTGATGAAAGCTTTACCCACTTTCCTATGGCATATTTTAATCCATCTCTAGTTGCTCAAAACCATCATACTGAGTGTTTTGATGTGCCTTTTTCTGATTGTATTTAATACATGTTTATTGTAAAAAACAAATGCACATGAAAGAAAAAAGAAGTTTAAGCTAGAACCTTACCACTATTAGCACTTTGTTTTATTCAGGAAGTAAAGCTGGCATTAACGGGCTGTTTTGCTTCTTGTTTTATTTTCATGGAAAATTTTATCAGGAATATTTTGCCATGTCATTGAAAATGATTTGAGACACTTGGTTCCAGCTTCCACATGTAAAGACTTAAGAAAAATCACATCAGCCTTCATGATTCGAAAACATGCTCAGGAGAACTGAATTGAATTAGCTGCAATGTAGAAACTGGATAGAAAAGTAGATTGAGATTAAACTGAAACATTTAGTCACACAATATTATGGGAATACATATTTGACCAATTAAAAAGATAGCATTTTTGTTGGTTTCAAAATGTCTACAGTGTTTTTGAAGAAGAATGTGGCATAACGTATGTGCCTTTTCAGAAAAATAAATTCTGGGAACTACGAATCCATTGTAAAACATTGGCAAATGATAGATACTTAAATAATTGTAAATGATTTAGAGGAATAAAAGCCAGAGGTGCTAATGTCATGTTGCTATGTCTTTTTATCCTTTTTTTAATTCATTTTTCATGAGGGACATGATAGAGATAGATGATATTTCTGACCTAGAGATAAAAGCATAAAAACATTTTAACTTAATTTTTTCAAAATGAGCACTTTTTCTAAATTTTATTGTGCCAGCTTAGGATTTGCCTTATAATCAATACCAACTTAAACCTATAGTTTGTCAATCAGTAATATTATGTTCTTTTCATTTCTTGTGCATGTGGTCAAAGTTATTTATAATGTCATCATTTAAATTATTTATGTGTGTGTATATATGTGTGTATGTATATACTTATGTATATATGTATATATACACATATAGAGAGAGATTCATTGTTGTTTAAATATCCTCAGAAATATTATAAACACTCAGCATCTTGAAGTGATATGAATATTTTCACAGTTTAACATATAAGTCTATATGTATATATAAAGTTTCATTATTGTTTAAAATATCAAACATTATAAACACTTATCATCTTGAAGTGATATAAATACTTTCTCATATATAAGATTAATTATATATGAGATTGATAAGATTAATTAACATTTTATTTTTAATGTATAAAATATGGGTAGATATTACATTAATGTAATCTTAAATTCAGTGACATAGAAATTTGATATGAATCCATGTTTGCAAAGTAATAATTCCCTCAGGTGGTAATAATTTAGGAGCTTCAGTTTGCTTATATGCTAAAAAATGTGATAGCATCTCATTGACAGTATTTTTATAAGGGTTTGTTGGATGGTGTATAGGAATATGCTTTGTAAATGTCAAGTTATCAGGCAGGTATAATGAGTTATTTCCGGTAATTCAAGCATGGAATTAGGTTATCAGAATTAGAAATAAAAACTTAATAATGAATATAGGAACATGACATTTTGCCAGCTAGAAACCACTTGAAATTGTCCTTCAAGGAATTAATGAAAACAGTGTATAGCTGAGACAGTATAATTACAGGTAATTCTGTGGATTAAAATATATTACTCATTGAGAACATAAAATATGTAATATATGGTCAAGGAGACATCATTATATAATGATAATGGGAGACATATCTATGATATATCTACGATAGACAGGGATAATCTGTCTATCCATTTTTTAAATAATAAATTTAAATATACAGTTCAAACCTCCACATGAAATTACCAAGTTATTTTTATAGATATATTTTAAAATTTTAAGCACAAAAACATGAGGAGACAAGATCATTGGATATAAAAATTTTGGAAGCAGAAATGACATTTTTAATATTATTTTATTGTATTTTTCATTATCATTTATACCCCCATACCCTCTTCCACCTACCCCTATCACCCTCATAATCACCACACTGCTATCCACATCCATGAGTTCTTTGACTATTTTCTTCTTTTTTCCTCAATCACTTCACCCCTGCACCCACCCCCAGAGCTATCAGCCTACTCTCTGAGTCTGTCTCTACTTTGCTTGTTAGTTCAGTTTGTTCATTAGATTCCACAGATGAGTGAAATCATATGGTACTTGTCTTTCTCCGAACTGGCTTGTTTCAGTTAGCACAGTATGCTTCAGGTCCAACCACACTATTGCAAAAGGTAAAATTTTCTTCTTTTTTATGACCAAGTAGTATGCCATTGTATAAATGTACTATAACTGTTTTATTCACTCATCTACTGATGGACACTTGGGCTGCTTCCAAATCTTGGCAATTGTAAACAATGCTGCAATGAGCATACAAGTGTATATGTTCTTGCACATTAGTGTTTTGGACTTCTTTGGATAAACACCCAGAAGTGGAATCACTGGGTCAAAAGGCAGACCAATTTTTAATTTTCGAGGTATCTCCTTCCTGCTTTCCACAGTAGCTGCAACAATCTGCATTTCCACCAGCAGTGCACAAGGGTTCCCCTTCTTGCCAGTACTTGTTGCTTGTTGATTTATTGATGATAGTCAATCTGACCCATTGTTGATTTATTGATGATTGTCATTCTGACCCATTCTGATTGTGTGAGGTGATGTCTCATTGTGGTTTTAATTTGCATTTCTCTGATGATTAGTGACATTGAAAATATTTTCATATGTCTATTGGCCATTTGTATGTCCTCTTTGGAGAAATGTCTATTCAGGTCCTTTGTCTATGTTTTAATTGGATTGTTTGTTTGTTGGTTTTTTTTTTCAGTGTCAAACTTTAAAAGTTCTTTATAAATTTTGGGTATTAATCCCTTATCACATGTATTGGTGAATATGTTCTCCCATTCACTGCATTGTCTTTTCATTGTGTTGATGGTTTCCTTTGCTGTGCAAAAACTTTTTAGTTTGATGTAGTCCCATCAGTTTATTTTTTCTTTTTAAATGTATTTTTCTTTCTTTACTAATATTTTATTCCTCTAGTTTCAAACATTAGATACAAACATAGTAGAATTATGTGAGTGCCAATATCCAACTACAGACATTAATGTTGTATTTCTGGTGAATATGTTCTCTTGAGATCTTTCAGTACACATACAGACACTTACTTTAAATGCATAAACAATATCAAACCCAGCTTTTTTTAACCCTGCTTTTTGTAAGAATCACTATTTTCTGTCCATCAACATGATCAAATATATATATGACAATTAAAGATGGTTTTATAGCATTCAGTTATATGAATGGAACATAATTTATATAATCATTGTTCAACTGGAAACATTTAACATATTTGTAACTCTAGCACCTTATGAAGAGTGATGCAGTACATATTATGTTACATAATATTTGGATATTGTCCAAATAGATAGCAATGAAATACAAATTAAATTTTGATTTATAGCCACAAATTGTCATCATTTACATGTCTACATTATATGAGGATAACTCAACCACTATGAAAAAATTCATATTTCAAATTTGAAAATATTGTGGGTGAATTAAAGATAAGTTATTCTTATTTAATTTGCATTTCAATTGTTAGCATGCCTGGCTGTTATACTTTATTGAAAAGTTTTCATATTTTCTTTTATGAGTGATGACTTGTCATCTGACAACTATTGTTCAATATCTAAGCTATCCCAAAATCTGTGTATTTCTAAGATGGTATACAACTGTATGTGATGTTCAGACTTGGGGGTGTTAAGACGAATGAGTTAGTATATGTAAAGCAGTTGGCATAGAGTCTGGCATATTAAAATGCACATCAAAAATTAGCTATAATTACATCATAGTTATTGTTAATAAGAGTAATACTAATATTGACATAGAAAAATATGTATTAATATAGATCTCATGTAATACTACTGACTTAAATGTTATAACCAATACGTATGATTCTATTTATTCATTAACCTACTACAACACTATGTAAACAATATCTATTTGCCACATAGAACTAGATGTTTTCTATCTTTCATCAAATGTTCAATCACACCATTACCAATTATTTCTGAGACATAGGGTTGCATGTCTTTATATGGTAATTGGCTCCCAGTTACCATATAAATCCTGTTAAATATACCTTGTTAACTAGCTTACACAGAGAACCTTGTATGTACTGTTATTGTCTCTGTATGGGCTCAGTGCATCCTCCTCAAGGAGAACCGAAAAAAGACTTGACGCAGATAAGCACAGTTCCATAGCAAAGCCTGAGCCCTCTGGAGAGAAAGGTAATTCTGACAAGTCAGGTGTGTTACCAAGACTTAACCCCTGAGGGATTCATGAAGCCTGGGGAAGACAGGGCTCTGAAAGCTGAGAATGCAGATACCGTGGAGGAGATGATTCCACTCCTGAGATCATGTGAGTCATTGAGCTTCAGAAGTAGCAACAGTCAAGGAGGACCTTTAACTCTGTCACACCGGTCACACGATCTCAGTTTTGGGAAGACAGTGTGGTCCTCTAGTGATATTTAGAGTTACCTGCTATGTATGTTGAGACCCCTACAGAGGCAATAAACAGAGAGCATAGCAAAGGCAAAGAACCTCTCATGGGTATCATGTGATGTTTAGAAAATAAATCAAAAAGAAGAAAAATAGAATAGAAAATATTATTATATTAATATCACAGTAAACCCCTGAAACAGCTCTTAAGGACTCCGAGGAACAATCAAAGCTCACTACAGTGTGTTGGAGGTATCACCCTAATGCTGGAGGAAAGTGCCAGCTAGATAATCTGTTTTGAAATGAATAGATTTTCTTCCAAACAACAAATTCTGGAAAACCTTTGAAAAGCTTATTGAGTCTGGTAATATGAACCAAATTCCAAGTGTCAATGTGTGAATCAAGTGAGACTAAAAATGCTTCCCCACTATGAATCAGGCAAGAAACCTACAAGGAGAGTCCAGAATCAGTCTAGACCAGAAATGGAGCCACAGCATAATGCATAAGAAGCAAATGGTAGATGCAGGGTATCACTCATCACCTGACAGTCAGTGAAGAGTAACTTGTCGTCTGTGTCAAAAGACTGCTTTTATTGACCAACCAACCCTTGCCAGCAGTTGTATTAAGAATGTCAATCGCTGCTGTTCTGTTGCCAGACTGCCTGCCCACGTGATTGCAAGAGATATCAAAGAAAACCATCGTTCCTCTTTACACAAATGATGGCACCACCGCAAACGGGAGCACTGTATCATGTAATCCCATCCAGCAACAGGTGGATGAGATGAGAAGGCATCATGCCTTGGCATCTGCTTAAGAAGCAAAGAGGAACCTCTATCAGGACTTTAAAAACAGTGAATTCACACATGTCCCTGAGCTCATACAGAAAAACCTAAAGAAATAATAATTCTTAACTTTTTAACTCAATGAATCTAATCTTACTTTATATTATTACCTTTATTATAGCTCTATTATGTAAGAGCAAAGGTATCAATTATAATCTAAACACCATATTTCATTTTCTATATTCTAATTATATTATATTTAGACACAATTTAATATCATATTGCAAAGAATTAAACAATCATCCAAACACAATTAATTAAGACTTCTTTGCCCCTGTTTTCATAATTGCATATTTACTATATCACAGTGTTCCAAAAAGCCTGCACAGGCACATACACAAATAGGAAAACACCTACTCATTCACACACACGCGCGTGCACACACACACACACACTTTTTTCCCATTTTATTCAGTTTCATTTCTCTGTCTGAACAGCATAGTCTAGATTTCATAATTTAAGCTATTAAAGACTTACATTTTATTTGTGTAGAAGCCTAAAGGTTAACCATGAATAATGTTCAAAAATTATTTTGACATTTGTGTGTCTTCCTGATATTATCAAGTTCTAAAGCTTTTTATTATTATTATTTCTTTTGGGATTATCTTTTTATTGTACATTCAGGTGCAAGTATTTTAAAAGATCTTATTTATTTATTTTAAACAGAGGAAGGGGGGAGAAAGAGGGAGAGAAACATCAATATGTGGTTGCCTCTCACTTCCCCCCTACTGGGGACCTGACCTGGCCAGCAACCCAGGCATGTATGTGCCTTGCCTGGGAATCTAACTGGTGACCCTTTGGTATGCAGGCCAGTGCTCAATTCACTGAATCACACCAGCCATGGCTAAGCGCAAAATTTTAAATTGAAAGGTTTCTGTATTTACTCTTCTTATCCAAGAACATGATATACTTCTTTGTTTATTCAAGTTTCTTATTCTCTTCATTACAGTTTAGCAATGTATTAATATCTATACTAAAATGTAGGTATTTTATATCCCTCTTGTCATTATGAATGAGTTCTTTTCTATTTCAGTTTCTTAGTAGGCACTGAAAATACATGAGAACTTTGTAAGTTTTTCTATATTTACTTATTAACTGCTATCTTACTTATCATCCATGCTCTGAAATAACCATTTTTTTTCCTAGCTGACTTTTTTAACATTTCCTAGGCAATCATGTTATATGAAAAAAAATTGTAAATTTATCACCTTCAATCATAAATTTAGACCTCTTATATAGAACTACCAATGCCTGTCATTGCATCTAACACACAGTAGTTCAATAATTATTTACTGAAAAATGAACAATGTTAAATGATAGTATGTAGAGTGGTAAAATTTCCCTAAACTTAATGTAAATTTCTCCAATGCCATGCAGACTTACCTTTAATACTTACAAGAATTTGTATGCAGTTATGAAAATCAGGAACAGATACTAAAATTATCTAATGCTATAAATATTTGCATCATTTAACTTAATGTTCATTTTATTCATACATGTTCTATAACAGAAATCTTTGTAGGAACTCTTCTATTTGCATTAAAGAATGGTGACGAATTCTGTTTTATGATAATTTTAACTTTTCAAAAATTGTTGTTTCACCCCCCTCATCTGAAACTCAAATATTATATTTAAGGAATTAGAAGTCTGAAGCCACAGAAGAAAGACGGGAAGACAGAGTGTAAAGTGCACCTGAGGGAAATCCCTGTGAAGGACCTGAGCTCTGCTCTCTTATGTGATATGTGAATATATAAATAAGTTATCTATATTTTCAGTGAAAAATTTGAATTGATACTTGTCAATTAATAAATTTATGTTTATGTAGCTTCATACATAAATATATATTTACATTTTTCAATTTATAAATTCTAATTTATATTTTAAACAACTTGTTTACGTATTTACAGCTCCCACAGAGAGTGTGTTTTATTCTTGAGGGGTGGATATGTCCGAGTGGTGTATCGTTGTACACCTGCTCATTTGTACAATGTAAGGGCTCAGGCTGAGGAAGACGATGAGCCTGCTCGTTTACATCTCTTATTTCACCGATTTACCCCCAGAAATTACATAATTCTTGCTAATTCCAAAGAGGAAAAAAAAGGGTATTCTGATATTGCAGTTTTTAGGTTGACTGATGTGTTATTTAGCTGAATGATGTATTTTTACTCATGTTAGTTCTACATGTGCATATAATATGAATTACTAGCTTTATGATATTATGACCACTTATCTTTCAACCTTCATAGATTTAGGGAATTTTATTTCAATGAACACAAAGGAATTTTATAAGATTATACAAGTGAAGTAGCAATTTACCTACAACATTTTGTTTTGGCAGTACAATGGTTCTTTAATTTTTCTTCTCATTTGTATACCATTCGAAGATGTTTCACCTTTCTCCATAGTCCTTGTAGTTTCTATCTCTTTACATAAGATTATTTCACACACCCACTTCACCTGTCTAGTTCCGAAGCACACTGGGATGTATCACATCCATCCTAGATATTGTTATTTATTACAACTGAAATCAAATTATTAATGAAGGCACTATTGTATTTTTATCAGTTTTCCCCCTTAGTTCCTAAATATTTACTTCATATATTTGTGTTACTAACTGAAGATTTGTTTTCAACTGATGTTCAACATGATTATGATACTTTCTCCAAATGGCCTTATTTCCTTTGTATATTGATTTTTCTGGAATTGTGCTGTTATCTGTTAATATTTGAAATATTGCATTAATTTTAATTATATCTCTGGGAATCTTTTTCATAGTAAAACCCATCTGAGTTACTTAGTTAAGGCTTATATTTATAGACTATTTTTGTTCAGTTTATTACATGCAACTTATGTATTTTAACCATTTAATACGGAATTTTTTTGCTATATCTAATACAGTGGATCTACACATTAGTCTTTGAAGTTTCCCCAGGGAGATTTAGGAGGTACACTTCTAGTTTTAAATTCTGGAATGATTTTTTTCTTTATTTTCTTTCACTATCTTTTTTTTTCCTCTCCAGTTTATCCCAATATATTTTCTCAGAGAATTCTTGATACCTTTTTCATAGAACTCATGATATTTTTTTAGACATCAAACCATCTAAACATTTGAATTGCATGTGTAATTTTTTAAACCTCAAAACTATCCTATTTGTGTGATGGCTGTTTATTGCAGCATTATTTATAAAAGTAGATTCCTATAAACAAGAGATAAATTTCTCAATAAGGCTGGCATAAATAAATTATGGAACACTTATTCAGTAAATATTACACATATGATAGAATGAGCTATATGCTAATATGGAAAAATACCTAATTATTAAAGAGAAAATGCAAGCTTCAGAAGACTGCATCAAATATTTTCATTTACATAATAGATTGATATTCATCATCACTTAAAATATGGAATTTATCTGCATATAAATATTAACAGTGGTTATGTCACAGAAAGGAGACTAGGGTTCAAATGAAACATATATTTAATTTAAATTCCCTTTATTCTCTTAGGAAGATATTATCATGAACATGTATATTGAAAATACAAACATATATTTAAAACATTCTCATGATGATACATACAATGTATAGGTCTTATGTAATGAAATATATTATAAAATATTTTCTATTTAAATTTTGGAATCTATGAATAAGCTTTATTTTTGCTGGCCTATTTTTTCAAATTATAACTTCAGCCTAATAGTTAATGGAAATTAAATTTATTCAATTTCTAAAGTCCACTGAACTCTGTAAATGGATGCTACTAAAAGCATCTTTCTATTGACAGTCATTTACAAGTTCATATTATCAGTCTGTGTGACCGTAACCCTGACAAATATGTGTGCGGGGGGGTTGTAGCCATACACAATCCCAGAATTACAAATGTAATCTGATGAAATTGTTTCATATACTTTCTGAGCTTTCAAAGTTCACCTTCATTATTTCTCTGCTCCTGATATTAATATATCATTATTTTTTTAAAAATGAAATACTAAAACATATGAAAGTAAGGATTTGCTACTGAGAAAAGATCTTGACCATGACTCACTATCGTTCCCATTTCTCTCTCAAAGTAGGAATAGCAGCTGCTATAGCAAAAGAGCAGAGTAAACATCAGAAGTGGCCTCTAGCAAACCAGGGGGCAAGGTCCTAAGAAGTGCTTAAAATTGTGGATAGGTCAAAAGTTCACTGCTTACAGAAACCACAACACGTGTGAGCAAGTACAAGCTGTGCTGGAAACAGTGAAAGGAGGAGAAAATGGAGTTCTGATGACCCTAAGGGCCAAAGAAGACAGCAAAAGAAATAAATACTTGCTTGGAAGAAGAGTGTATGCCGCAACAAAGAGATCTGGAGGAAGCCTCTGAGACTAATATGGGGCTGCAAGGCCTCCCAAGTATTCACGAGATCCAGATGACCAGTGGAACCCGCTAAGTTAGAGAGTTACGGGGCAGCACAGCCTAAGTCCCCAGGACATCAGAAATAAAGTAAAAAATATTTTTAAAAGAATATATTTCTTCCAGAATACGGAGGTGAATCCAAAGGATGAAATTGCAAGGCTTAGAATTCAAATTGAGCAGGGCCAGTAGGGAGCAGATCAGAGAACTCTTATTGATTGATATAGAATCATATGAAATGAAATATCCAGGTAAACATTTAATAGAGAACTGGGCTTTTTGAAAACAAATTCTAGTTGCTGTGTGAAAGAAGAAATAATTTTTTTAAACCTAGTTTTATTAAATATTGCTTCTTTGGGATTTTTTTTATAACAACTTCCAGTACATTTTCCTGTAAAGATTCAAAGTGGTCATAGTAGAACACAGCTTCAGTATAACATTTTTTACAGTTTTGCAGTATTTAAAAATGACAGACCTACCTTTAAAAAAAGCCCCCAAAAAAGACTATAATACCCAAAATATAAGAAGACAATTAAATAACCAGGTTTGGCATTTCCGTAAACTTATAGGATAAAACAGAATAGTAGCTGTATAACTGGCAAGCAGACACTATCTATTACCTAGTTTGAAAGGTGTTCCATTTAAACACACTGCCAGGATTAGAACAGCACTAGAATTATTTATACTTTACATACTGGAAGTTACCAAGTCATTCATTGTAGTGGTGCCTCAGTTCTCATTAGTTGAAGTATAAAGGCAATACTTGAGTTATATGAATTGATGCCACCTGGTAGAAAGCATTTCATCAAAAATAATCCACTGAATAGGCCCATAACACATATATGTATATGTATGCATACACACAAATGCAAATGTGTACTCACAGGTGTGTGTCTGAATGCATGTTTGTGTACCCATGTGTGTATGTGTATATGTGTACACACACTCATGTGTATGTACTCATATGACTATATGTATGCCTGTGTGCTATTTATAAATGCTTAAATGTATTTGCATGTATTTTTTGATATTATCATAGGCACGCTTAGTTTTGTACTAACATATAGCTTATTTTTAAAACATTTTGTAGGTCATTTTGTAACTAAAAATGAATTTTCCAAATATTTGATGGATGCATTTTCTAAGATTGAGAGATAAGATGATGCTGACACTGAAGAGACCATCCATCTCACTCAATCTATTGAAAACAGAGAAAATTTAATTTTAAATATTACCAAAATAATTGCGAAAAATAGAATAGTATTAGCAAACTTTTTTCTAAAATATACATAAAATGAGGAAGCAAATGTGAGTTATCTGATGAAGAAGAAGACCAGAGGAAATCATGGCAGGAGGATGAGAGGGAAGGCATGCTGCGGATTTGGTGACTTAGAGACGCGCTATTCCTGCAGAGTGAGGCTTTGTCCTGCAAGTGTCAGTGGTTCTGCAGCTTCACTCTGAACTCTAAGGACTTAGATCAATTACTGAACAGTCTGAGCCTCAGTTACTATTGGGTAGATAACAATACCAGATAGGTAGCATTATTATGAGGAGAATGTATAACATGCATAAAACATCTGGCATGTAGCATATGATCAAGAGATAGTCATTGTCACAGTATGTTTTATTTTAATCTTCATTATTGTTAGGTATGTATTTTGTTCACCACCACAGATGAAAGGCATTGGGTATGCTAATATCCTGAGACACAGAAGAGGTTTCATGCTGATTGGATAGGTTGTTGATCACCTGTGGTCAGGCATTAAAAATATTGGTTTTGTGTTTAGACAATCATATTCAGCCTAGATCTAGATTCTAGATTTAGAATCTAGGCTGAATAATCTGGAATATATTATCTGCTAGATCACCTGCTTTTCATAGGTCTTTATTATCTTTATTTTTATAATAAAATATTTCTCCTCTCTTTTCCTCTCTCTAAAATAAATAAGCATGTCCTCATGTGAGAACAAACAATAAATCGTATATAAAAAGTTATATATATGTTACATATATATATCCATAGTATTAATCAAAACTATCAGTATAGTATTTTTAATCCTTACACAGTGTATACTGCACATATCTGCAAGAGTAAGGCAAAATGATTAAAAACACAAAGATGGCCCCTATGTAATAGTTTAAGACCTTAAGAAATTTAATACTAATTAATGTGTTTCAAAATGTTTGATGGGTCTATTTAGAATAACAAAATTCCCTACAAATGAAGTCTATCTAGTCTGCAAATACAGGCTATAAAGCCATAGCTTCATAAAATCCTAAAATTAAAAAAGCATTGATTGCCAAGCCTGGCTATAGTAATGAATTTTATCATATATCTTACCGGTTCTTATCAAGTATTTTTAATGTCAGTGAGTTTCCAGGTAATATATATCCCTATTATACAACTCTAATTCTAAAAAAAAAAAAAACATTATCCAAACTACCCATTCTTAATGAAACTCATAGGAGGAAAAATTGATGTATAGCCTATAGGAATATTTGACTGAACCCTTAAGTTAGGCATTGTACTAATCACTGTAAATTAATTACTTTAGTTAAATATATTTAAAGCTCTATAATATAGGTACTATTACAGTTTTTACTTTGCAACTGAGGAAATTGGTATATGAAGAGACTAAGTAAAATTGACTTAAGGCATATAGCTAGTAACTAGACTATTCAGAATTTTGACTTTTGTGTACAGCAGTCCAAAATATCTGATCTGAACTTCCAGCCAATAGTGCCTTTAAATTATTAAACACTTTTTGAACACTTACTATTCATTGCCTTTGGAGGGAAGGCACTAATACTTACTTGTGCAAACCACTGTGGAAAACAGTTTGGCAAGGCTTCAAAATGTTGAAGATAGCACTACCATATTATTCTGCAATTCCATACCCAGCTCTACACCCAGATATTGAAAACATACGCCCACAGAAAAATTTGGACATGCATGTTTATAAACAGCATCATTTGTCATAGGTAAAAATGAAACATCCCAAATGTCCATCAACTGATAAACGAATAAACATAATGTGGCATATTCAAACAGTGAAATATTACTTGGCAATAAAAAGGAGTGAATATTATTTGATAATAAAAAGGAATGTAACATTACTGATCAAAGTTACAACAGCAATTTACCTGGAAAAAATTATGTACAATGAAGTATATATTTTAAAAGGATAACCTTGAAGTATATGAATTATCTCAGTAAGTCCATTAATAAAATAAAGTTCACATAAAATTTCTAGAACTGAACATTTTAATGACTAAAATTAAATTGTATAAAAGATTATACTTAATGGTAATTTATTGAAAGTTTTTACTACAAGATTGGGAACTAGATAACACATATCCCCTACACATATTTTTCTTTCAAAATCATACTGTAACTTGTTAAATTAGGTAGAAGAAATAAAAAGCATATGGGAAAAAAAGAAGACATACCCCTATCATTATTGTCATAAAACATGGTTGTTTACATAGAAATTTCAAATGATCTACAGTCAAATAATTAAATTAATAAGTGCAAATGTTATATAGAGAAGTAGGGAGGAATACAGGGAATTAAAAGGCAGAAAAAAGAATGAGAGAGAAAATAAAAAATAAGTTTATTAACTCTTATGTAAAATCCAGAAATAAATATAACATTTTAAGCTAGTGGATTAACAAGTAAGTGCTTAAATATATTAAGAAATATATATAATATTTATAATATAAGAAATATATAATATATTAAGAAAACAGCAAGCAATAAACTACTATTTATAAAATGTAATGATCAAAGAAAGAAAGAAGAAGGAGGAAGAGGGAAGCAAGATGTAACAAGGCAATCTTATTGTTAATTATAATAGGGAACTAACAAATGCTGTCTAAAAATAGTGTATACATAATCATATGAACAAAAATATAAATGGTACTGAATTTGGAAGTGCAAACGTATAGTAAAGAAAAACAACACATAGGCTTAACTGTGTTTAGTTAATACACATTATTTTAGTTTTGGTATTTATGTGCAAATATATATAAATATAAATTTATACGTATATACAGTTTCCAGCACAAATAATGCCCCTTTTAAATTATAGAATAATTTATTACAAAATCCTAACTATGTAATTCTGTAACATAACAACATCACACTCAAGCATATCATATGATATTTTAGGTGAAATGTTCAAATTGCTGTCCATCTTGTGTGAGACATTCATGTATCCTACTAACCACACTCAAGCAGGCTTACTTCTGCCAGACCCTGTATATATATGGGGGGGGGGGGCAAAATGGAATTATCTTCTGGAGGGCAGGCCTCTTGTAGTACAGGCTTCCCTCACTAGGTGAGTGTTCTAGGAACCCATCAGTATCAGTGTACTAGCTGGCAGTGTTGTGAGAGGCTGCATTCGGCTTCAGTGAATTTTTTTTGAGGATTCTTTGAACACATTTGCCCATCTCCTGATGGAAAATTGAGGAGCACACCTGCCCACATCACTCTGAGTGCTC
This sequence comes from Anoura caudifer, assembly GCA_004027475.1. NCBI lineage: Eukaryota > Metazoa > Chordata > Mammalia > Chiroptera > Phyllostomidae > Anoura > Anoura caudifer. The sequence continues at coordinate 62,741 of PVKU01003979.1, forward strand.
AGCAGTTTTTGGCCAAAAATGGCATGACCCCCATGCCCTACCCTCCCTATTCACTGGATATCACCCCCAGCAATTTTTTTTGTCTCCCTGGATGAAAAAAAGTCCCCAAAGGGAAATGTTTTGCTGATGTGGAAGAGGTAAGGCAAAACATGGGATAAAGCACTAAAAGGCATCAAAACTGATGAGTTCAGAAACTGTTTTGAGCAGTGGAAAAAATGTCTTGATAGGTAGATTACATCAAATGGAGAGTACTTTGAAGGTGATTGAAGTTTAAACATGTAAGAATCAATACACAATTATTAATATATAAATTCCAGGTTTTGGGGAGGATATCTAATACAGCAAAATAATATGACAGAGTTTAGGAAAACTTTTTAAGCCATATCATATATATAAACTGGCTTACCACATCAAAAAAAATTAAAAATGATGATTTTTCCAATTGGCTTATGAAGAAAAATTAAACTATGCTGAGCATTAGATAATATTCACAACGATAACACAAATACATGCAACGAAAACACAATAACATGCATAAAAGAATGGGCAAAGATACATCAGATGAATGCAAGTCAAAGGGAAGGTGAGGGCATGATATTTTTCACATAGCTATGATTGGATCCACAGAAAGCATTTTGAAAATTCAAAAAGATATTTTACATTCATAAGATCTCCAATCATAAAGATAGTTATTAATAACTATGGAGCAAGTATCAGTAACAGACTGACAAAGTAGAAACTCTAAGATACACTGCAATACAATTCATTGCCAAAAGAAACCTGACTGACCTCCTTGAGACACTAGTGGATTCTAGGTCTGGAACAGAAAGGATAAAGACAAGCCTGGGATATTTTCTCAGAAGAGAAGAGAAATAAGTTTTCAAAAATTAACAGGCTCATGTCAAATGGACCCAGCAGACCCCTAAGGGAGTCCTCTCTGAAAAATATCGACACATTAGGGGCTAAAAATAATCATTCTAATGTATGATGTGTAAAATATTGAGTGAACATTTCTGAGTCTATAAGGTACCCAAAAAGCTAAAAAAATGGTATGTCACTATTTTAGGTGCCTATTAAACAACTCCTTAATTTGGAAAAAAAAAAAATTGTAACTAGAGGACAAACCATTAAACATTTATCCTGCAGAAAGTCTTTATCGAGTAAAGACTGGATAAGAATCCAGTAGTAGGATTCTTATGCCAAAGAAGCGTCAAACTTTCCGCTCTGCTTTTGTGGAGGAAAAAGAGGCCACACACCAAACCTGACAAGGGCGGCCTGACAAACTCGGACACCTAAAGTAACCACATAGGACAGTCTGAAATTTCTAACTAAAAGGAAGTCATGGCAGGTAGTCAAGTCCTCAGCCATTATGTTACCTGACAAAGGTCATTCTTTACCTTAACTGAGCCTGTCTATTATTGTGTTTTTGTTTTTGTTTTCATCTCTGATACATTCACCTTTGGAATGTCAGGACAATTTCCTTCTTCCAGACCCCTCAGGGCACTGTCACTGTGACAGAGCACAGACCATTGTCATTCTTATGGTGTTAATTGTTAACTGTTAACTATGGCTATGGTAAGAAACCTGTAGAGAATTAGCTTTTATTAGATAAATAGTTCTGCTTTTAAAGCATTATACAATAGCTTGAAATCCTTCCCAGGAAAAATCTGATAAAAATGGATTTAAGGTGAAGAAAGTATATTAGAATAATGTTTCCCCTGCATTTCACTGTAACAAACAACTAGGGGAAATCAATCTAATGAGTAGAAAAAAAAAAACCTAGCCAAATTAAAAATAGTGAGTCTCGATCTAGTACAAATAAGACTGACAAATGAATAGTGTCAAAAGTTGGGTCAGTCACCTGGCTTCCAATAGCTAATTTAGGACCAAATCAAAGTGCAGAGAAGATTAATGAAGCTTTAAGCAAATCAGCATAGAATAAAGAGTTGGATAAACAGTGTTGCAATTAGCACACAGACTGGGACATCAATCTGAGATTCCTAAATACAATATGCAAAGTTGTCAAGAGAAGATTGAAGACTGGATCAGGAATAGAAATAAATCATGATGTCCCAAAATAAAAAATGACCCATCAGGTGACACCTAATCTGCTCAAGCAAAGGCTTGCGTCTCTTCAACCAGCATTATCATAAAATAAAATTCTCCACTCCAAACAAAATTCAATTATTTGTCCCACAACTGTGTTTTATTGCATTAGGGCTCTCATAATTTGGCTGATTGTCACTAGCCAAACCGAATTTGCAAAGGGAAATGAAAATTGATCCTATCAGACGTAAAGCCTCCTATGTGAGACTTTTGCAACAACCCTCGACCAAATTGGTTTAAACAGTTTTCTTGATCCAGCCGCTGACACAAGTTCCAACTAGCTTCTTTTGACTTCCCGACCTCACAAACTGCCTCCCTTGCTCTGTACACTTCACATGCTCCTGAGTATACCATTCTGTTTTATCCGTCGGGATTCTCTTCGTTTTAAGGGATAAAAACAACTTGAACTCGTTTCAGTGCAAAAGAGAGTTACGACCATGTAGAAAGATGGACAGGGTTGAAGCAAGGAGTCTGGGATACTTGGATGTAATTGTTCTAATCCTGTCAGGACTGGTCTGCTTTGTGTAGCCTTGCTTCTTTCTATAAGTCTGCTTTCTCCTTGCAGCTGTTTTGTGGGGTTTTTTTTCAACTGTGAGGCTAGAAATTCTGGGCTTCAGCCATTATTTCTGGGCTCCCATATGCTCAAATTCATTGCCAATGTTAAAGAGCCTCTTTTTCTTTCATTCCAATTTGAAATCTCTTAGAGAAGAATTTTGATTAGCATTGCATGAAGGAATAACTCAGGGATGAAAGAACTTAAAAAAGTGAACAGCGTTTACCAGAAATGCAAGGGTGTCAGATTTAGGACGGAGTAATAAAATACAACTCCCCCCACACCCCCCCAAAAAAAAAACCCAAAACACTCAAGTGACATTAAAGGGGGAAAAAAGTACAACATTACCATTTAGTTTATTAAGGTCTGAAATTTTTTTTTTACCATGAGTATCATATTTATGAAGGGTTAGATCTTCAGACACCAGAATTGAAAAGTCGGTGATAAAATTGTTTTCCTTAGAGAATCAATATTTTATAGGAGAAGATTAAGATTTAACTTAGTTTGAGACCTAAAACAAAAACTATTATTTTTGGTTTATCTCAGTGCAAAGTGCTCTCCACACACTTCCCACCAAGGGACATGCTATTCACACTATCGAAAATGTGTGGCAGAAAAATTTGTTAGTTTTTTCTGTAGTTGTCAAGTATCTTTATGTTTTATTTGACCAACTTTATTTGCATAGACATGACAATAGGTGTTGATTAATTCACAAGAATCTCCTTACTTGGTTTAACAAAACTAGAACCACGTGTTATTTTAAGACAGAATTTAAAGCCTATCTGGAAGTGTCGTAAGTCCCCTAAGCTTATAACTCTATTGTAGTTTCAAAAATATTCTCTTTTTACTATCATTAGCTCACCCTCAGAGATCAGGAGCAAAGAACCATTTCATTCACTTCAGCTGGGTTATACTAGAGTCTTATCAAACTAAGGGACTCTAGTGTCATTTGTAGATAGATTTCTTTCTATCTTATCATGGGCTTTTTTGTTTTTCAGTACCTTCTCAGCATTGAGACTTAGCCTCACTTCCTGACTTCGTTTATCTTTTGTTTCCCTGGTACTTTTTTGTGGGAGCCCCTTCTCTGTGGTGTGGGCCCAGCTCCCACCTGGAGATGCACAGGACCCACACCCACAGATAGGTTCTCTCATGGGAAATCAGGTTTGCAATATACCTAAACTGTTGCTTCTTGCTTTTGCAAACACTCCCTCACCCTGGATTGGGATAGCAAGTGCTTATTGTAGCTTCCTAAAATCCATGCTAAACTTGCAAGGACCAGTGTAACCTGCTCAACCACTTTTCCCTTTTCATTTGCTATTATCCTTCTTCTGTGATGTAATTAGGGGCATTGACTCTTTTGTTGTCTGCAAAAGGTAACCACCTAAAGTGAACCTGTGCATAGTGAGTGAGGACCATCATGTAATGGGACCAGAAATAAAATAAAGGCCTGTCATGGTGGAGGCCACAGCTTTTGCTCCCCCTGAGAGAAAAGCCATGCTGTCCTTTTTCCTCCACCGGACTTGATAGTCCGTGTGAATGTTTTATTTCATCCATGACGTGGACACTGCTGGCCGGTGTCTGCATCACATTTTTACCTTCATTTGAGTAAGAAGACATACAGTAATATACTCGTAAACCTTCACATTTCTCAGAAGGCTATGAAACTCTGGACAAACCAAAAAGTCATCCCCCTTCCCACACATACATTGAGGCTCATTTTAATAATAACTATACAAATTAATGAAATTCTCTTAAATATCTGCATTCTTATAGATAACATATAAAAACTTTTTTAAAGTTATTTAAAGCTCCTACCTTATTTTCCCTTTTGATGATAAATCTATGTTTACTAAATATTCCCAGATCATACACAAATATTTACAATTAACTGATCTTCAGTTGAAAGAGAGAAGAGCTTGCATTGGTAAGTAACAGAGCAGGTCATATGTACAGGAGATAAACAACTGTAAAATGTTATTTACCTTTTTATTGCTAGAAAATAAGGGGATCAGAATTTATCACCACAAAATATGTCTCTTTGGCTAAGGATTATTTTAGGCTGACTGCTTTTAAGAAGCAGAAGATACAGGAAAAGCTCTGAAACCCAAATAGAAGTTACCCTTTTGTAAGAGATACTTACATCTATTAGGAAAATTGCCATTTATATAAGTGTTGCCCTCTCTGTATCAGGAAGAAAAAGATAACTAAATCTCCAGAAATTCTTACTAATGGAGAAGGCAGGGGTTTAGATCTGCATACCAGCCATACTCTTGGTATGTGTTACTGTGCTTTTCCTAAGTAACCTCACTTAGCAGGCCTTCCCCCACCCTGTTACAGGGCCCCAAGGTTAGAGTCCTGGAGTCCATCTGCTTGCACAACTGGCCCAGGAAAATACAGGAGCAAGAATGTGCAATATAGAAAGAAAAATTATTTAACATTGTATTGGCCCATCTGTCGGTGGGAAGCTTATGCCCAGAAGACCCGACTCTCTGATGGGGGTTGGTTACAGACGATGTAGGGCAAAATCTCAACAACTGTGTTCTGGGGCTGCACGGCTGTGCTGGCAGCCAATTAGTCACAGGTGAGGTAAGGGTCATAAACCATTTCTTTAGGTCTCGAAAAGTGTTCTGAGGTCTGCTCCAGAATCTCCTTCGGCTACATGGGAAAGTGGCCAAGGGTTCATTCCACCTGAGAGCGCTCCATAACTTAGGTCAAGAAGCTCGCTTTAGCCTGCCAGAGGTCCAGACCTGGTGCCTGTTAGTCAGAGCTGTTGTCGGTGCTTTCTGATTTGGGGGGGAAAGGCTAGGTCTCTGAGTGGTATATTTGCAGATATATGATTTCTAGAGCTAGGGTTTAAAGCTAAATTTAATTGAAGTCATATGCACCCTGGTTTCAATCCCTCTCCCAGTATCTCTTTCTTTTCATTAGCTGAAGATGGTGTTTCAGATGGTGACTGGGACCATTTGGGGGAGTTACTCAGTTTTCCTGGGTATCTCTCATGTCAGCAGGAGGTACACATGTTATTAAATTTGTTTGTTCTTATCCTCTTAAGCTGTCTTTTTACTACAGTGATATCTCTCCCAAGAACCAAAAAAGGTAGAGAGAAAAATATTTAACCTACATCACAGAAGGAAATATTTTTTATTTACATTTACATACACAGCCAAACCACACAAACACACACACAATCAATGTCAAATAATTCACATTTTTTTTCCAGGCTGCAGGTCAACGAAACTAAAATCTAAGACTGGAAACCCCAACTGTAGCCAGGGGAAATGGTGTCCTTTCACAGAGTCATGAGACAAGTATTTTGGGAGACCCACACATGGGAAGTTGAGGTTTCAAAGTAAGAGCTATTGGTGTGGAAATAGAAAGCTGCCTCTAGGTTCCCGATGTCCTATCTCTGTCCATCCTACTGTGGAAAAAAGTCCAACCTTGTCTTCATCAAACCCAGTTCAAAGGCCAGGGTGCAAAAATTCTGTGCCATGCTGAAGCTTGCTGCCTCTGACTAGTTTGTTTCTGGCTGCACTCCGCTGGCCCTGTGTCTGCCCAGGCCCCAGGCAGCTGCCAGGGTCACACTGCTGCTGTGGAGAGAGAATACACGAATGAACCTGGTGAACTTGCATTACCTGGAAAGAGGGAGAGAGCTCTCTGTTAAGCCTGGGTTATATTACCTCTGCCTCGGAGAGAACCAGGCACCCTTTCAAACTAACCAATCATCTTGCCGGTCTTTCATGGGCTTCTGCTGGGTCTCCCCCTAATCGATCCATTTTCTAGGTCTTTGGGATTCTGTGTGGTTTATCCAATCAGATCCTTCCCCAGCCTAGACAGACAGGCCTTTATGGTTCCCAGCTGAGCTCCTACTGAGCGTGCCTCAAAGTGCCTCCCTCCTTGCCATCTTGACTTCTACTATACATATGCCCAGCAGGGGGCGTTCCCTTTATTGTTTTATCCATCCCCAGTAATCTGTGGGGAACAACCCATATACCCTGAGGAGATAGTAAAACTGGTCCTTTCTTCCTACACAGGGGAGGGAGAGCTGTTAATCCCTTTGGCAGGGAAATGCTGTGATCCCTAGGGGAGACTATAAATACTGCAACTTCCAAGCAAAGCAGACTTACACACTCTAGTTTATTATCCTTCTTAATGTTTGACACCCTTTGCTCCTTTCTTTATTAATATCTAGCTACCTACGCTAATAAAATGATATAGAGCTGCAGTCCCCAGCCTTTTTGATACCACAGATGGTTTTTGTAGAAGACTGTTGGTGGGGGACAGGAGGCAGGGCTCTGGAGAGCTTCACTCCCCAACTGTGGGTGGAGGGGAAGGGAGGGAGACTGGAGGTGAAACTCGGGCAAGCTTCGCTTACCACCTGCCCGGTTCCTAACAGGCCACCCACCAGTACTGGTCCATGCCTCATAGGTTGGGGACCCATGAGATAAAGAACATAAGCACATGCCTACTTGGATCAGACTACAAAAGATATCACTAAAAGTAATTCAGCTACACATGATTCAAAGACATGTTGACTGGTGACTTCAAAGACGATGGAATGAGTTTCACATCTACTCACACATTCTTTTCCACATACCAAAACAAGGGCTCACAAATAAGGTTGACAAGATTTCTAAGAAATCTCGTGTTGTGAAAATGGGGGAGGGCGGCGGGGGCAGCTACGGAGGAAAGGCATGGAACCACACCTGGATTCCTTTTCCTAGCTCTCCTGTTTTCTGTAACATTAAACTGCTTAGCGAAGGGTGTAGAGGCCCAGGGCAGGCTGCCACAAAATGTGCCTCAATGGCATATTGATTGCTCTGAATTAATGTTATTTCACAAGCAGCTAGTGCAACAAGGGCACGTTGACCCTTCCTTTCCTTAAAGAGTAGGGGAAATAAATTTCCGCTGTGAAAGGTGCCCCCCTTTCTCTAGGGGGGCTGGGAGAGACACGATTGCCTCTCCAGGGGAGGCATTCAGGGCCAAAAAGCACCCAAACCCACATGTCCTTGTCTTATCATTTCTTCTCAAATCTCTCGTTTCTCTGAAAAGTCTAAAAAACTGACTGATCATTTTGGAAGAGGTTATTTATAAACTCCCATGTGCATGTACAAAACTGATTTTTCTCCTGTCAATCTGGTCTTGTGTCAACGTTATTATTAACCCAATCATAAGAACTTGAGAAAGGTAGAGGGGGGATTTCTCCCCTTCCCCAACAACAGGCACAAATTGTATCTGTCCTATGACTGATGAAAGCTTATTTCAGCTCAGGGAAGTCCCTTTTGCCATATAAAGGAACATATTCACAGACTCATAGGATTAGGATGTGGATATCTTGGGCAAGGAGCAATAATATTCTGCTGCGTCTCTCTTTTCTGTTTCTTTCGATTATATCTTTGTAACAATCATGTGTGTTTTAATTTGCTTTCTTTTTTAAGTCGAGGTTGCTTGTGTTTTTCTGCCTGTTTTCATTTTCTTCCCTAACCATGTTCACACATACTACCTGTTTTTAAAAGGCCTTGTATTTCTCAATTGCAGGTTTAGTCTGCATTGAAATCACAGTCGCTACCCTTAACATCTCATTGTTTTTGAAATTGATATGTTGCCTTTTTCCAAGTATGAAAAATATTTAACTATATAATAATTATATAATAATGTATAAGAATAAGAGTTTGTTAAAAACAACAGAGAGGAGAAATTTCTCAAAAATGATATTTTAACTCTCTCTAAAACAATATATTCCTATTAAAAATGAGACTCTGAATAGTGATTGCATGAATGGTATTCACGATTGCCTAAGGTGGGTTCTTCACCCTCACCAGGGAGCTCTTATTCTATTCACAACTGCTTATTGTTAACAGATCTGAATTTTACTCTGTGAGCTAAAATAATGTTAAATGTATTAAATATAAATGTGAAAGCATTTGTCTTAAAAATCATGTTAGACCAGTATCACCTTCGAAAGTGAATTGCTAAACACTTTTTACATAGCATTCTAGTTTATTCAATTTTGCTAATTGTTCCAAGAACAAATTTATTGTTTACATGCTCTCACCAAAAATCCATTGCCTGAAGTTTCCACACTTTTTATATCACAGTTGTATGTAGAATTCTCTTATAATTTTTTTAGAATTACAAATCAATTTCTGTTTTCTATATAATCAAAGTTATCATTTTTATTTCATTTCATTCCATTTTATACTCTCTTTGGTGTTAATCCTCTACTACTTAGTATATGAATGCATGTGTGTGCGCAAGTACTGTATTACAGATACCATATTTTGTCCTGTATAATGCACTCCCATGTATAGTGCACACCCATGTTTTTGGCCCAAACTTTCAGGAGAAAAATCTTTCTTTCATTTTTAATTCAATTATTGATTTATATTTAGAAATAAATCCAATTATCATATTCTAGGGTATTATTTTGCTGAGGATATTGCTACTGCTTTCAGGGTTATACTTTTAATGCATAAGCATAAATAAAAGAATTAAAAACATTCATATAGGTATGGAATTAGTACTACCCATGTATAATGTGCATCCTTATTTTTCCCTCAAAAATTTGGGCAAAAAAAGTGTGCATTATACATGGAAAAATATGTTATTCACTAAAATGTGAATATATTTTCATAAATTTTATGTTTCTTAGCCTTCAAAAATTGTTTACAGTGTGGTTTACACTTTTATGTATTCACTGTTTCAAAGAAATGAACTTGCATATGTTTACCAGGCCTGTGTTTTCTAATTCATTAATTTAGCGTTTATTATAAATTAGTCTCATATTTCCTATGGGTTTATTTGTTTTGTTTTCAGCATCTTGTGTAGTACTTTATTTTTATCCACTCCTCCTATAATAAATTAAAAGAGGTATGTCTTCAATTGGTAAAACATTGGCTGAACTTTGTGTTTTAAATGATGCATTCTCATTGCCATTTATTTCTTTGTACTTTATAGGTCAACTTTTAATATCTTTTCTTTCTTGAGAATTACAAAGATTGTTTTATAATTTCCTAGAATTTTAATATGTGGGATAAGAATATTTCTCATTTGTTTTCAATTTCTTGTTTTTAATTTCTTATTTTAAAAGAATTCATCATAAAATATTTAACCTAGTCTTTGAAACATACAGAAATATGAAGTTGAAACTTACACTTTATTTATTGAAATATATCATAGTTATATAAAAAGCTTTTACATATGGAATCTACATAGTCAAACTCATCAAACCAGACAGTAGAATGTAAGTCTCCCAAAGCTGGGAACAGGGGGAGATGGGGAGATGTGGGTCAAAGTGCAAGAGATTTCAGTCATACAAGATGAGAAAGTTCTAGAGATCCTATATATATATATATATGCATAGTATATCATATATATTGCATGGCATTTATAATACATAGTATATATTATATACAGTAATAATATATGTAATTAATATATATGCACACTACCATATATATTATACTTACAATGATACACATGGTATATGATGTATGTAGTATATATGATACATAGTATATCTAGTGTTGAAAGCTTAATTGTGGTGATCCTTTTACAATGTGTCCATGTATCAAAACATCAAGTTGTATACTTTAAATATGTACAAATTTTGTTTGTCAATTATATTTCAGTAAAGCTGACAAATAGAAATCACCCTCCATTAAAACATTTTTAGTATATATAATTTAATATACAGTCAATATGCATAAACTACATAAAGTATATATGTGTGCATTTCTATTATGTTATATTCAACTTTCTTCACTTGCACATCTAAAGGTCATTACCACTCATGCATCCAATAGGCATATCAAATTTACAAGTGTACAGAACAAAATTATAAATACCCCCTCCATTTCCTCAAGGCTACTTCTCTCCTCAGTTTTTCTTTCCCCAGCATGCATTCATGCTTTCTTTCCCCAGCAGACATGAGTGCTAAGACCTTTCCCTGCAGACATGAATGCTAAGACATGAATGTTAGGCCAAATGACCTTGTAGTCAGTGTATTCATTTGTTTCCCCTACCACTACCCCATCAAATTCATTAACAAGTCTTCTACCTGAAATATATGTATGATCTTGCCATTTCTCTTCAGAGCTGTTACCTCCCTGACTAAAGCTACAATAATATTCACCAAGATTATCATTACAGCTTTATCACTGGTAGCCTTCCTGTTATTTCTCAGCATTGCAACCAAAATGTGTTTTTAAAAAAATTAGCAGTCCTACATTTTCCACCCCTTCCCAGTTATCATTCCCATCCCATTTGCTTAAACTTCTCCAATGGCTTTTAATCATCCCTTGAATAATATCCAAATACATTGCTGTGGTCAATAAAATCTAGCAACTATCTACCTCTCAAAACTACACTCTCACTGTCCTCCTTAATGCTGTGCTGTGACCACCCTGTCTGATTTTTTCTTCTGTGCCCAGCCCAGCTTATGTCACCATTGTACTTTTATACATTTTCTTCTTTGTGAATGGAATTCTTTCCACCCAAATTTTATACTTATTATCTTAATAATAAGTATAAAACTCATTAATAATGAGTAAAATAACTCATTATTAGAATTTCACAAAATGACCCATCCTCGGAGAGAACTTCCCTTACCACTGTTTTTAGATAAATTTCCCGGTCACTCTCTGATTTTGCAATCCTCCATATTTGATTCTTCATGTGTTCATTTTCCAAGAATCCTTCCTCTAAGACAGTCCCATGAAACACAGGGACTTTATAGACCTTGTTGCACTCATCTGTCTTCTGCTCTTAGTGGGAAACATAAGGTAAATGTTCAATAATTATTTGCTGGATGACTGCTCTCTCTCTTCACACCAAATGATCTCCTTCACGTTTCAGAAATTGATTTCCCTTCTCACAAGAAGAAAGTTTGATCCTTAATCCTTTCAACAGAAAATTCCCCACGACTTTGTCCATTAGCTTCAGAAATTCCCAAGGTTTCTGCTGGATGATTGGTGTTATTGTTTCCTAGGCACACAACACAGGGAACGCAATACTCTAGCTCAGTGCAAACCAGTGACCCAGGGTCTTCGCATTTGTGACAGCGTGGATGGACCTAGTGGGTATTAGGCCAACTCAGTCAGAGAAAGACAAATACCATATAATTTCACTTCTATGGGGAATCTAAATAACAATTTAAATAAAGAAACAAACTCATAGGTACAGAACAGAAAGAAGTTTGCCAGAGAGTAGAGGGGTTGGTGGACTGGGTGGAAAAGGTAAAGGAATTGAGAAGTACTGTTTGGTAGTTACAAAATAGTCATAGGGATGTAAAGTAGAGGATAAGGAATATAGTCAATAATATTGTAATAACTAGGTATGGTACCAGACGGGTACTGAAAATATCAGGGGGAACAGTTTATTAAGTATGTGATTGTCTAACCACTATGCTGCATACCTGAAACAATACAAAATAATATTAAATGTAAACTGCAATTTTAAAATGTTTAAATTAAAAAAAAATAATCTAGGCTCTCAATTATGGTTTTAAAAATACTATTTCTGCCAGTAAAGGGTTTTTAGTTTATCTGTTCCTACATGAAATGATCTTTCATTAAGATAAAATACTCCCTTGTTCTTCTAATCAATAGGTTCCATATTTTGCTTTGAGGGCCTTTAATTTTTATTCTGTTCTGTTTAGATGACTATAAACAAAAGTATTACTTTTTTAAAATTTTCTTGATTTGAAAAATGGCCTTAGAATCATGAATTTTTTTATCAAAATATCTTCCCTTTAAACACTGTGATTGTTATTCTATTTATTTGCTACATTTTATGTATCTTCTCCCTTTTCTGGGGGTGATAATTTTAGGATTTGTTTGCCATACTTAAATAACTATAATTTCATCAGAATATGTTTTTGTTGAGGTTTCTTATTATTTTATTCTAATTATTCAATTAATTTTAGGAAGTTTTAAATTTTAATTTAGATTAAGAAAATTGTATACTATCATTTCAATATATTAGGTATTAAAATATTATCAGAAAAAACAAATACCAACTTCCAGCCAAGATGGAAGCTTAGGTAGATAAGCTTTGCTTCCTCACATAACCAAAAGAAGGACAACAAATTTAAAAACAGAAAAACAACCAGATCTGCCAAAAAACCCAACTGTATGGAAGTCCAACAACCAAGGAGTTAAAGAAGAAACATTCATCCAGACTACTGCACTGAAACAAAGAAATATGGCCCAAATGGAAGAATAGATCAAAGCTCCAGAAAAAGTATTAAGTGATGAGGAGATAGCCAACCTATCAGATACAGAGTTCAAAACTCTGGTAATCAGGATGCTCACAGAAATGTAAAGTATGGACACAAAAATAGAGGAAGAAGTGAAGACTATGCAAAGTAAAATTAAAAAAATATACAGAGAACCAACAGTGAAGGGAAGGAAACTGGGGCTCAAATCAATGATTTGGACCAGAAGGAAGAAATAGACATTCAACCAGAACAGAATGAAGAAACAAGAATTTGAAAAAATGAGGAGAGGCTTAGGGATCTCTGAGACAACTTTAAATGTTCCAACATCTGAATCATAGGGGTGCCAGAAGGAGAAGAGGAAGAGCAAGAGTTGAAAACTTATTTGAACAAATAATGAAGGAAAACTTCACCAATCTGGCAAAGGAAATAGACTTCCAGGAAGTCCAGGAAGCTCAGAGAGTCCCATATAAACTGGACCCAAGGGAAAACACACCAAGACATATTATAATTACATTACGCAAGGTTAAAGATAAGGAGAGAATCTTTAAAGCAGCAAGAGAAAAGGAGACAGTTACCTACAAAAGAGTTTCTATAAGACTATCAGCTGATTTCTCAAAAGAAACCCTGCAGGCAAGAAGGGGCTAGAAAGAAGTATTCCAAGTCATAAAAGGCAAGGACCTACATCCAAGACTACCCTATCCAGCAAAGCTATCATTTAGAATGAAGGAGAGTCAAAGTGCTTCCCAGATAAGGATAAGTTAAAGGAGTTCATCATCACCAAGTCCTTATTATATGAAATGTTAAAGGGACTTATCTAAGGAAAAGAAGATTAAAACTACGGGCCATAAAATAATAACAAATTCACAACTATCATCAACTGAACCTGAAAAACAAAAACAAAATAAATTAAGCAAACAACTAGAACAGAAACAGAATCACAGAAATGGAGATCACATGGAGGGTTATCAGTAGGGAGGGGAAGTGGGGAGAATGGGGGAAAAGGTACAGGGGAAAAGAAGCATAATTGGTAGGTACAAAATAGACAGGATGGTTAAAAATAGTATCGGAAATGGAAAAGCCAAAGAACTTATATGTATGATCCGTGAACATGAGCTAAGGATGGGGAGAGGATGCTGGTGGGAGGGGGTTGCAGGGTGGAGGGGAATAAAGGGGAAAAAATTGGACAATTGTAATAGCATAATTAATAAAATATACTTAAAAAAGAAAAAGACAAATGCCATGTAATTTCACTCATATGTGGAATCTAATCAACCAAATAAACTAAAAAGTCAAATAGAAATAGGCTCATAGGCCCTGGCTGGTGTGGCTCAGTGGATTGAGCACAGGCTGTGAATCAAAGGGTCGCGGTTTGATTCCCAGTCAGGGCACATGCCTGGGTTGCAGGTCAGGTAGCCAGTGGGGGCCAAGTGAGAGGCAACCACACATTGATGTTTCTCTCCCTGTCTTTCTCCTTCCCTTCCCCTCTCTCTAAAAATAAATAAATAAAATATTTTTTTAAAAAAAGAAATAGGTTCATAGGTATGGAAAACAAATTGTCAGCTGTCAGAGGGGATGGGATTTGGGGGCTGGGTGAACAAAATAAAGGGATTAAAAAACAACTCCTAGACACAGATAAAAGTATGGTGATTACCAGAGGGACAGAGCGTTGGGGGAAGGTAAAAGGGGGTAATAAATGGTGACAGAAAGACTTGCTTTGGGTGGTAAACACACAATACAATATATAGATGATGTACTATAAAATTTTACACTTAAAACTGTGTAATTTTATTAACCAATGTCATCTCAATAATTTCAATTTAAAAAAGAAAAAACAAACATTACTATTAGAAAGATTGTGCGCCCTGCCTGGTGGAGAGGGCCCATAACACCTCTCATGTGGACTTAAGCCCAGCTTCATGTCCATTCTCTTCTCAATGCCCTGCAGGGGTCACCATGGTTCCCTTCCTGCACTGGGGCCTCTGGTCCCACACACTGCCCTGAGCTGCTGCATACTATAGGAGGAGGCATCTCGCCCTGCTGGCTGACATCTGCCTGAACATCCTGATTGTGAACCTGGAGGACACTGCATTCTGAAAGACTTGGCTCAGGACGTCTTCTGGAGCACTGAAATTTCCCTCAGGAAGTAACTGATTGATTCCCTGGGGTATTGTCTTGACTAGGATTGTTGTGATGTTCCATTGAACAGGTTTGATGCTGCCAAGCTTTTTTTTGAGATGCCTCTGAAAACACATAAATCCCAAGATGCAAACCATGGCAGGAAGCATCTGCCTCTACTCTGTGGTGCTGCACTGTCACTACATAAAGGAAAGCTCCTTCCAGCAGTTAGGAACTTCAGCAATAGTAGAACAAAAAACTGCCGAGAAATTCAGAGGATCCTGCTCTCTTGCTTACTTTGAAAGCACTTGGGAATCTTGAGGATGAGTCTCTAGCTGTCAGCCAGCAGTTTATTGAAAACCAGGATTGCCTGTCCTCATCCAGCAGAACAACAGGGCTGAGGTCTGAGAGTTTTCTTCAGGCTGGCTGCAGAAGATGTGGTGACGCACATCAGCCGTGTAGACGGCTGTCAGGGGAGAAGTGACAAGCTTTTTCTGACTCTGCTGGGTCTTAATTGTATTCAGTTCAACACAATCCGTATGTCAAAATGGCACATTTTGGGATGGCATGTTTACCTGCTCAGGTGATGATCAGATAAAGATTAAATGGGATTTCTTAATCTGAGTACCTTAAAATTTTAATTTGTGTGATATTGTGATCAAAGTGAACACAAAGATAAAGACTTTACCAAAGAATCAAGGAGTACTCTGAGCTAGCATAGAGACAAGAAAAATAGCGGCTTTTCTGAGAACTTCACAATATCAGCTACCAGAAGCTGTGTGTTCTTTGCAAAGCTCCGGCATGGAAAAACATGAACTCCTTCCTTGCCCTAGTTTTGACAACCAGTGAGACATGTTTTGCTATTCATCTGTTTAAATACAAGTTGTCGAAGGACTAAAGTAAATTCCTGTTCCAACAGTAGCATCTTTAAAATATTTTCTATAAATTGTATTAGTTTATTCTCATAACTGTTATTTTTGTTAGGAAATTTTAAGTAAAATCCACTCTTTTAAATGATCAAAATTTCCATTGCTCTTGGTCATATAACTAATAGTGATATAGCTAGAAATCAAAAACTGCCTAACTAACTGCTTTTCTCCTTGTTCATTTCATCAAACTGTAATGCTTCATGGAAAATGTCTTCTGTAGGTGGCCAGCATCCACTTATAAAACAAAAGGAAATGTGAATTGCTATTTACATTCACATTCTGATTTGCAGACATGTAAAAGCATGAAGTTTAACTTCTACACGCCATTGTGGTAACGCACAGCCGGAGAAGCCAGTATGTTCCAAGGTAGAACAAGACAAGTAAATGTTTAGAACATCACCATGATGTTATCGTCTTTATTGCCATGAAGGGCTTGGAAAGTCTAGAACACATGTCTCATACATAGTAATAGATATAGAGATAGAAATTACCTCTGTTTCTCTCTCCCTCTATGATATTGATATATATATATGTACTATTATATGTGACTTTTGTAATGTATAGAAAGAGCCGGGAGGGAATGTAAATTATGTATTGCACATACACACATGTGTCTACTTTTACCATTTTGGTTGTTAATGGTATTAAAATTACAGAAATGAGTTTTATTATTTCTGGTTGCTTAACAAATTACCCCACAGCTTAGAACTTCAAAACAAAAATCATGTATTCTCACACAGACTCCAGGGCCCAGAAGCCTGATAGTGGCATCTCTGGGTGAAGCGAGGTGATTCTGGCTCAGGGTTTCTCAAGAGGTGGTTTTACCTATTCAGTTAACTAGAAGTTGATAAGTGTAGCTCACAACCAAGACCTTGTGTACCAGGAGGTGGGGTCATTGGAGCCATCGCAGAAGCTGGCTACCACAATTTCATGCTCAGAGTATATTAAATTTTCCCTAAGTACTGTTCATTGGCTTATTAAATATTTACAGTGAATTTGTGTTTCTCACCAGAACAGTGAAGATAACTATAAACAATGAAATCGATTATAGAGTGCCTGAGCAGCAACCTGGGTTTGGCTTCTTGTTTTGCCATTAATTATTGGTGCAATTTTCAGAAGATCCTCTGTTTGCAGCACAGGTTACTCGTCCATTTACTAATTCAATAAATATATACTAAACACCTACACATTATTCCAGGTGTTGCAGCACATCAGTATAGATAGTCCAGCTCTGTGGAATATTACCTTCCGCTTGACTTCTAGATTAATATGAAGCTCTAACAATCATATTAGTTATCTATATTTATAAGGACAAGTGAAAGTCTATAGAAAAAAGTCCCAAATGGCCAGGATTAACACCAGGAAGGAAGACAGTCTGCTATGATCAGTCTGCTATGGCTATGCTTCTGCTAATGGTTCAGAAATATATTTCCCAGGATGCATGGCAAGAAACTCTAAAGATAATGCTGGTTAATCACAGGTTTTAGAAAACATATCTTCTTACTGATTCCAATACTTGTCCCTATATTATTTTCTGTACTGATTAACTAGGGGGATTCACTAGATTTGAATCTTATAGGATGTCATATAAAGATGCCAATATTATGAAAGTTGAAGCATTTGAGGTGGTGATACTCTCCAGAGCACAGAGATTTTCGGCATATTTTATTAATTTCTTTAACAGGAGAGTGCTTTGTTGATGCTGCTTTTCGAAGGGAAGGGAAGATTAAAGAAACTCTAGATTTCATTGTGCTGTCACTAAATGGGTGAATCTTTGTGAGTGTGTGTAGGGAGAGGGGCTCTGTGTGAGAAAGGATGTTTTCAGTAGAGTAATGTGATACATGATATGTCATTAAAGATCATCTTTAATATTTCAATTAAATGCTCCATTTAAACAACAAAAAACGGCAAGCAAGGGTTAGATGGGCTTCTGGGCATTTGCTACAAGAGAACTCTAAACTCATCTTTACTGCTGGGCGAGCAGAAAGAGTTCAGGAGAATGGGAATCTGGAGGGTGGTTCAAAAGGATCCAGGGCTTTGCAGTCCTGGGAATGTCCTAACATCTGTACAGTTTGTCATCAAATAAGGCTCCGCTGGTGAACAGGGTTCAGACCCTGGGAGCTCACATACTGTGGTGTTATCCTGAAATGCATTAAGAGCATAGGGTCACACTGGGCCTCTGAAAATCAGGTATTGCTTTGAGCCTATAGTAGACCTAGTCTCAGATTTGCAGAGCTGAAGTGGTTTTTAATTTACTTGAACTCAAATCTAGGTAGAATTTTAGCATAGATGCTTAAAAGGCAGGATTAGATAACTGCAGTATTCAAAGACTGGGGGACTTCAGGGATTTCCATAGCTCCTGGGGTGCACAGAGAGTTGTCTAGAGTACTTAAGACAGCTTAGGCCATATGGTCATTAGGGAACGATAGCCATAAAAAAGTAGCCCTTTTTCATTGTTCTTGTTTTTAAGTTGTGGTCTCATTGATATGTAGACCAAGCGTATTGGTAGATATTTGTGGAAATGTTTGAGTTATAAAAATATTTCTTGCAAGGTATCACCTTATACTAAATGTATATGTATCACTTATAATGTTAAAGTGAGAAGAAATTAAATAGGTTAACATCCTTGGTTGTACTAGTTTGAAATGTTAAGGGCAAAATGAAATAAATTGAACTTAAAATATAAATACTTTATTTAATATTTGTATTATAAATTACAGAAAAATAATAACTCCTAAGAATTAGCATTGATATATTGAATTTTTGTGCTATGTTATCAATACATTAAGCAAAGAAGGAAAAGAAAACTTAGAAACTGTGACACTGCTGATCAACTGATTCAAAAGAATATATAGCAGGTGTTGAAATAAATCAGCCAAGAGGTAGTTGTTCCTGTAGCTGTCGTTGCTTTCTACTCCCTGAGTACTTTCAAACATCCACATGTTTTTTCCCATTGTCTTTTCTGTGCTCCAGATTCTGTTATATTTAGCCTATTGTCATCTGCTTTTGAGATTCTCATTGACATAGGTACCTGAAACTCAAAGTCTCCTCAACTGTGCTCAGACATTTCCATTCCTTTGTAAACATCAAGGATAGATGTTTGTTTCTTTCAAGATAAGAGTTTTGCAGTGTTTTGCAGTGGCTGATTGTGTTACAGTACATCTTGATTGTGATATTTGTTTATGAGAAGATATATTGCAGAGTATTCTCTCAAGTCTGACGGGGAGTCAGTCAGTCATCTCTGAACTTTGACAGCCCAGGTTTGCTTCGCTTCGTCATGTAGCAAAGGTCTTTGTTTGCTGATACATTTTGTAATTGCTCAAGTAGAATGTAAGTTCCAAGAGAACAAACAAGTCAATATAAAACCAGAGAAACTAAAACTCTGGCTCATACATATTAGGCATTCAACAAATATTTATTAAATTAATGAATGAGTGGAACTTAGCTCCCTGTAAACTGATAGGAGATATATTCAGTGGAATCTCACTTTCTCCCTAAAAGTTAAGAAAAGTATCAGATTTCTCTCCTTTAATATTTTCAGTTGTAAATGTTAACATAAGTCATCTAAAAGAGACTAATATACTGCCCATATGACAACTGACAACCTGGATGTGAGAAACCTCAGTGTTTTCAGGAGTCACATGATCCTAACTGACTTAAGCTAGGTTAGAGATGTTGAAAGCTGTTTTCATGATACAGCAGTCTGAAACCATTCAAGAAGAGAAAGGGCCCTGGCTGGTGTAGTTCAATGGATTGAGCGCGTGCCTGCAAACCAAAGGATTTCAGTTCGATTCCCAGTCAGGGCACATGCCAGTTCCCAGCAGGGGACGCACAAGAGGCAACCACACATTGATATTTCTCTCCCTCTCTCCTTTGCTTCCCCTCTAAAGATAAAATAAATAAAATCTTAAAAAAAAAGAGAGAGAGAAAGGGCAGTGTGTTCATTTTATTATCCCAAATTGACTTTGTTATCACAATATGATTTATTAAAAAATCTTTCCTTGATAATATGAAAATATCAAAAATAATGTCAGATGAAATTATTCATATTTGAAATTCATATATGAAATTACTCCTATATATGAATTTCATATATATGAAATTATACATATACATAAAATTTCTATAACTTTCTGGACTCATAATTCTATTACATTGCTTGGTCCACTGATCTCTGTGCCAGAAACATACATTTTAGTTATTATATCTTTGTAATACTTTAGTACTTTGTAGAAAAAATTTTCTTTTGATTTTACTTTTGTCATTTAATCAAAGATTTATTTTTCCTTCTGAATATAAATATATTTTCAGTTTTTCATTAAATAAGTACTTACTGTCATCTCAGAAGTGTACTTACTGTTTCATTACATTAGTTTGATAGAATTGACACTTTAACTAATAGTATGCTTATCATTAAAGACACAGTCAGGTCCTACTTTTGTCTCTTAAAAAATTGTGTAGCTTCCTTTATATTGGTGACTCAAGCAATCTGCTAGTTTTTATGATATTGCTTATTAGAATTATTGTTATGAGTTGGGTCTTGATTGCATTTTTCTATATGATAATTTAGATATATGTAAAAACCATAGTTTTCCTATGCATATTTATTATGTACCTACCCATTTTACTTTCATCTTAGATGGCATAATTGTTTAAAGTGCTTTCTCTCCAGGTTTCAAGTAGATAACCATATTATATTCAAGTTATAAACATTTTTGCCATTTCTTTTCTAAATTGTAGGTCTTGGTTACTGTTCATGATTTATTATATTGTCTAAAGCATATGGTTATTAATTACAGGGGTGACAGCATATTTAAATGGAATATGGTGTTTCACTGAGAGATTTTAATTTTAAATAATTATTCTTAAATGAAGATTTTTTCTTATCATATATTTTTATTTATATTATTATCATGAAAAGTTATATTAATATAATTTTTCTTTTTTCTTTTGCTTTTTTATTGTTGTTCAATTATAGTTGTCCCAAATATTCCCTGTTGCTCTCCCCCTTCCCACACACCCCCAGCTCCCACAGTAAATCCCCACCCTGTTGTCCATGTCCATGGGTCCTTTATACATGTTCCTTGACTAGACCCTTCCCCTTCTTTGACCCATTATGCCCTTCCTCCTGCCCCTCTGGTCACTTTCAGTGTGTTCCTTATTTTCATGCCTCTGGTTCTATTTTGTTTGTTTATTTGTTTTGTTGATTAGGTTCCTCTTCTAGGTGAGATCATATGGTATTTGTCTTTCACTTCCTGGCTTATTTCACTTAGCATAATGCTCTCCAGTTCCATTCATGCTGTTGCAAAAGGTAGGAGCTCCTTCTTTCTTTCTGCTGCATAGAATTCCATTGTGTAAATGTACCATAGTTTTTTGATCCATTCATTTACTGACGGGCACTTAGGCTGTTTCTAGCACTTGGCTATTGTAAATTGTGCTGCTATAAACATTGGAGTATATTGGTTCTTTTGAATTGGTGTTTCAGGATTCTTTGGGTATACTCCCAGCTGGATTTTTCATATTGCTGAACCATGATCCTTTCATCCACTTCTTTTCCCACAGCTTCCCTCTACTTTATAGACAATATAGCCTCTCAACTCTTTCATGGTTTACCTTTATCACACTAATATTTGTGTAAAAAAGTTCTTGTTTTATTTCCACTCAGAAGTTGATCTGTACTCTAGTTTATTCTTTATTGCCTTCTGGCTCTTAAGCAGTATCCTTAACTTTTATATCTGCTCTTTTCTATTTTTTCTCTAAGAGCCCAAACAACAAACACAGATTTTTTTCATTTATTCAAAACATTAACAACAAATTCTGCTGTGCATAGCATTCTCCAAAAGATTTCAAAATCAAAGTCAGAATTTTCTTTATTTTCAGAAATGAGCTGCTATAATCTATTTTTTATAATTATGTGTTCCCTTAACTGTTTATTCTTATTTCTATGACCCACTATTTCTTACTATTATCTTTTTCATAGTTCAAATCCTAGTTTGTAATATAGTGGGAATGTTCGCTAAAATTTTATGTTGGCCTTAAAAAAATCTGAATTTACAAATAAGATTAGAAAGTAGCTTTTGTTTTGCAAATCTAACTTTAAAATTTTTGAGCCAAGTTAATTTTGGTTTAATGAAACAATTTTGGAAAAGTTTACATTGTTCTCTGTAAGCTTGAAGGTTTTATATGAAATGAAAAATTTATCTTTAAAGTAAAGTTCATCTCTCAGCTACACTAGATGACACCTTTTTGGTTAATAGTATTCCTAGGCAAAATTCTATGATAGTTGCTATTTAATTTATATTTGATACTTATTCCACTTTATTTCCCAAATGGCTTTCTCTATGCTGCAAGTTTGGTTGGTGTCTCTTCTAGGTGTTCTGTTTATCTATCATCTATCTATCTATCATTGGTTTATTTAACAGTTATATAGTTTCTGTTCCAAATTAGACAATTCTATTAAATCAACACTAACATTGATCATACATTATTTTATTATACAACTCTGTGATTGTTATATTTAAATTCTTATTTTTTATATGTTTACTTTTGAAAAGCCCCACACCCGCCCTGCCCCTTAACACTCCCTCCCCTCAGTGCTAGAAGGCTACCTGAGCAGTTTTTACTTTTCATTTGAGCATATGATTTATGTACTATTTATAAAACATGTATTATTCACATTATTTAGATAATATATACTCATACATAAATTAATATATAAGATATATCAATAATAAATATAGCACATGCATTCATAATAAATATATATTTATTTGTATGTTAAATAATATATAAAACAATTTATATTAAGCTGTACACACAAACAAAAACAGGCACCATTGACTCTCACTTCTACTTGTTTCTAGTGATAATACAAGATTTATGATATTCATAAATACTCTTTATAATAATATTGGTATATCAATTATATTTAGGGGATATTAGGGAAAAGAGCTATGCTCAAATATCTTTGCACTTATATTAATCATATTTTAGAAATATTATTTTTAGTATTGTCTTTTACTTTGTCTATCATGTGTTAAGTCTTAACTTTATATAACAATAAATGTATACTTCTTCAAAAATTAAGCTTTGATGTGTAGAAATGGGTGGCTATTTCATGTAATGTGGGGTATGCTATATGAATAGTCTCTTGTGTTTCCCTGCAGATTATCAATATTTGATTTCTTGTTAACAGAAACATGAAGTGTAGAATGTGCTTATGTGCTGGATATCAGTGTTTTCATAGATTGCATGTATAAGTAAGAGGAGTATTTGGACCATTTTTCATACAGAAAAGCATTTTCTCAGCCACATGGTGATTCAGTATGGAAAGACTTACAAAGAGCCTTCCAGGCACAAATTAGTAGAACCTGTTTGGTCAGCAAAGATGTTACGCAGTCTCATGAAAATGAATCCTGCTGAAAAATGTCTCCTGCCTTCCTGCTTCACAGTTACCTGAAAACATAGCCTGGCCAGAATTGCATTAACTGTGGATACTTAGAGTCCTGTTTTTAAATGTAATTGAGAACACTGATGAAAAGGTTTTTAGAAGAGCATTTATAATAAATAGAGTCTAAAACTATACTGTTCATAAAGGTTTGGTTGGAGGAATTGTTTTATTGACTTCATAATGCCTCCAACAAATTAAACTTGGGTTCCAACGGAATGTGTGACTTAGTAAAATATTCCCATAGCTTCTTATTAAATGTCTGTTGCCTGGATTAAATTAATCATAATTCTTTTTTCCTATAAATCATTAGCTTGAAGCAATATTTTTCCAGAATATTGTATAAGCCTCTCCAATATTTTGGTCTGAATAAGTAATAAAAATGTGTGAAAGAACTTATGTAGTCAACCTTAAGAGAAGCTCTTTCAGAGACAATGAAAGGTCAAATGAAAGGAATAGTTATGATCATTTGGCTTGAAATATAGGGAATAAACTTTTTTTGGATGGGTTGTTTAGGTACCTACAAAATGCACTGCTATTTCCAAGAACTGAGTCAAAAGACATGTGGCTGAATACTTAAAGTACAAAAGAGGTTAAAAAGAAGAAGATAGGGAAGTTAGTTCTAGTCCCAGCCTGATTACTCGCTAGCAAGTAACATTACCTATAAAATATGACTTTTATACTAACTTCTTGATCAGACAATACAATTATCGTATGTGTATGAAAGTGCTTTATAACACCAGCTAAATAATATGGACAATTATTAATGAAAAATAACAATCTTAGTTAAATTTTGCCTATTGCTTAATATGCATCAAGTACCTTTATATATGGTCTCATTTAATCCTTAGAACAACCCTATGATGACTATGCTCTTATTGTTACTTTGATAGTGAGGGAAATGAAGTTTACCAGTGGTTAGGTACCTGGCCCAGGCACACACAACCAGAGGTGGTAGAACTGAGACTTGACATGCAGCTGCATCCATTTTGCAACTTTCTCCACCATAGAACTATTAGACATCATTTTAATTAACAGTAAATAGGGAAAATAGAATTAATGTATGTCTACATTTTATTCTAGCTCCAACATCCTCTGCTTCTAACTAGAATATTTCTCAACACAGTTATCAGAAGAAGTTTGAACCTCATGTAAATTTATAACAGCTTATAAATGCTTAGCAGTATTCTGGGAATGTTCCTGTCATAGTCTCAAGTGTGGACAGGGCATAAAAGGATAACTAGCAAAAGGAGAGGAAGACAGAGGAGGAGTTTTTTGGATAACTTGGAAAAACAAAAACAAAGAAGGTTGTTGGCTAAGAAAGCAGTGTAAGGAATTAACAGTAGTGTCTAAAGAGAAGTGACTGTTTTCAGGTAACACATGAGTTAACCAACAAGAAAGTATTCCAAATGATTGTGATTTTCTAGTGAACACTCTGAAAGTCAAACATCAGAAACATACTGCTCAAATTAATACCGTGGTGTATGGAACATAACAAGGCTTAATATGATAAGAATACTATTCCTTTATAGTTCTTAGAATTTTACACTTTTACTTATCTTTTATAAGTCTTATCCCATTGATGCGGACCCCAGTTCATGGGGTCCGCCACATTGTGGGTGAGGCACAAGAAATTCACATGGACTACCGAGTCCTGTGGAGGAAAAGGGATGGCATGGGTTTTTCTCTCAAAGGGAGAAAAAAGCCTCAGCCCCCACCATGACAAGCCTTTATTTCTTTTTCTGGGCTCATTACATGATGGTCCTCATTTACTCTGCACAGGTTCGCTTTAGGTGGTTACCTTTTACAGAAAACAAAGGAGCCCATGCTGCTAATCATATCACAGAAGAAGGATATTTGCAAATGCAAAGGGAAAAGTGGTTGAACTGGTTACACTCATCCTTGGAAAGTTTAGCACAGACTTTAGGAAGTTACAATAAGCACTTGCTGTCTCAATTCAGGCGAGAGTGTTTTAGCAAAAGCAAGTCCCAAAGTGGCCTAGGTACATTGTAGGCCTGATTCCCCATGGGAGAATCTATCCATGGGCGTGGGTCATGTCTGGGCCCATACCGCATAGAATATAGTCTTCTATATCCCATTAAATTTATTCTCAAATTTTACTAGGAACCTAGTTATTACAAGTGATATTGACTAAGTATCTTCTTTTTTTTAAAGTTTTTTTTTTATTTTATTAAATATTTTTGTTTATTTATATTTTAGAGAGAAGAAGGGAGGGAAAGAGGGAAACATCAATGTGTGGTTGCCTCTCATGTGCCCCCTACTGGGGACCGGGCGTGCAACCAAGGGATGTGCCCTGGCTGGGAATTGAAAGATTCACAGGCCAACACTCAATCCACTGAGCCACACGAGGCAGGGCAGAAAGTAAGTTCTTGAACAATCACTACATATTTGGCATCCTGTGCTCCACACACCTCATCTCATAGAATTCACAGCAGTCCCAAAGGTAGCTATCATCATTCCACTGGTACTGATGAGACTCAAAGAGCTTTAATAGAATACAAGGGAATACTGGTTTCTCTGCCAGTATCAAATCTATTAAAGTTATTATCTATCTTAAAGTAAAATATTTACCTATTTGAGAAAGGTTTTCACTTCCCATCTATCTCATTGCCATAAAAAGCATATTATAATGCCATTATTAAGTGAGTAGAATGAAAATACAACATAAGAGTACCAAAGAAAATTATTGTTTTAGTTAATATAAAGAAACATAAAGTTTAAATTCTTTTATTGCCACTCTTTGTGTCTTTACCATTGGGACTTTGGTATTCATATTACACCTGTGTAGCATCCACTGTAGAGCCAGATTACCTGGCTATGAAAATCTGAGGTTCTCCACCTTGTTGTAACATTGGGCAAGTTACTCAATATATCTTTACCTCAACTTTCTTATCTGTAAAACAAATATAAAAAACAGCCATACTGGGTCCTGCCTGGTGTGGTTCAGTGGATTGAGTGGCAGCCTGTGAATGAAAGGGTCAGGGCACATGCCTGGGTTGCAGGCCAGGTCCCCAGTAGGGGACACATGATAGGCAACCACACATTGATGTTTCTCCCCCTCTCTTTCCTCCTCCCTAAAAACAAATAAATATTTTTTAAAAAAACCATGTTGGATTTTGTAAGAAGTTAATACTTAATATGAATGAACTAAAACTGCTTATAATTTTCCAGCTCAAAAAAGTTATCACTGTAATAATAATTGTTATAACTGTAATAAAAATTATCATTATTATTCCTATCTTTGAAAAATATTTCCAATAAGGTTGAACTTCAAATATTAACAATAACCATAGTGATGTTGTTTATATATTTAATAAAATGTAGATATGTGGAAGTGTTAAGTAAAATAATAAAATCTATAAAATATAAAGTAGTTTTATTATTTTTATAAGGTCAAGTTCTCATTAAATTCACCAGTCCATGGTGTTAATAAACACAGTACATTTCTGGTGTTTTACATTCAGAGGTTCTTTGGAAAATTACATTCAATTGAAATTCTATTCATTCAATTAAATCATATGCTTTTTGAACACTATTTGTCTTTAGTCACTACTACTACTAGTTGAAATCTTATGATCAGCTAACATATACCCAAGATGATAAGGAAGAGGGTGAATATTATTATAAGGATAATAACAATAATAGAAGTCTTACTTTGTGCTAGGCACAAGGAAATTTTTTGTTTCAAGAAGTACGAAACAAGCACACCTGGTCTCACTATTATCTGTTTTGCTGCATAAAAATATGTTTCAGGTTGAACGTTTGCACCCTGTTACACTTAAATGATATTATTTAAGTTCTTTGCTACATTTATTTCCCTGCTAAAGTATAGTTGAGAGACCAAAACTCTGGTAACCAAGGCTAGAGAAAAAATGGCAAAGCAATCATTCCTGTGTCTTCTGTGCCTCCTTTTCTGTCTCGAAGCTGGAGACATCCTATTTCAATTTATTGTGTTGGGATGCTTTCCTAACTTTATTTAATTGCACCCAAATTATGTCACAATATAGTAAAGGAAAGAAATTTAAATTTTCTCAATTTTACCTTTTATTTAAAATGTCCCTGATTAATAAAAAATCACAGTCATCTTATGATTCAGAAGTTTCCGGGAATGTCTGAAAAATTGATGCTTTAGTCCCACAGGGCTTCCTTTTGAATGAGAGTCTCTCGGAAGCCACATAGGTGTGTGTGTGGGGAGGAGGGCTTTGTTTTTTGTGGGGCTTTTTGATGTCTATTACTTGCAAGATAAAATGTCCCTCTGAAAACAAAGACAGAGAATGGAAAATAGCAAATCAATGTTTGATGGCTTATCATTGAGTGGCAGATGATTATTACTCCTCTGTGAACAAGTGATTTAACTTTTTTGCATGTATGTGTGTGTGTGTGTATTCTATATACAAGTCTCTTGTCATATAGGTATATAAATTATCTACATCTGTGAAACATGAACTATCATTTTCTTATCACTGAGCAGTTCTACTTTATAAGAAGCCCAATTATCATTTTTAAAAATAATTAGACCTTTTTAAATTTTGCGTAGAATATCTTCAACTATCTCATAATCATAAAAAATTCAGAAACTTTATAGTTTGAGCATTTATATTCATATCTATGATTCAGTTATCATATATGATATATGAATAGGAGTCAAGGTTATATTTTTCCACTACCATTTGTTGAAGACTTCCTTTTCCCCAATGAATTGTGCTGACACTCTCCTGGCAAATCAATTGACTGCTTATATGAGTCTATTTGCAGACTATTCTGTGTCATTGATCTACTTGCCTATTAGTACCATAGCGCTGCAAAATTTTATCTGTAAATCTACTATAAACTCAACAAGTTGTCATTAGTTTTAAGTTATAAGAAAATTATTAATAGTAAGTAAAAGGGTACAACATTTCTGATTATCTTTATTCATTTGTGTAGATACAAATTTAAATCAATTATCAACTTTTTTCTGCCTTAAAATTTTTTAACAAATGTTTGTTGTAGAATAATTCTTGTGAAAATAAATTCTACTCTCTTGTGTTTGAAAGAATTTTGCCATTGTTTAAAAAAGATATTCTTAATTGGGTATGGCATTCTAGGTTTACAGGATTTTTTTCTCCGCTTCCAGTATTTTAAGGATGACACTCTATTGTCTTCTGTTTTGCTTAGTTTCAGATGAGATGTTTGCTATCATTTTTATTCTTGTTCCTCTGTATGTTTATTTGTTCTGTTGTTACTTTCAAGATTTTATCTTTGTCTTTGTCTTTAAGTAGCTAGTCTCTAATGTGCCCAGGTTTGGTTCCCTTTGTATGTAATAAGATTTTCTGAATATGTTGGCTATATGCTTAGTCATCTTATATATATATATATATCTTTGTGGGGATGGGGGAGAAGTAGCCATTTTCCCTTAAAACTTCTCTTCTGCTCTATTCTCTGTCTCTCCTTTTTCTGTAACTTAAATTATACAAAATTTATACCTGTTGACATAATACCACAATTCTCAAATACTTGAGTAGGCCCTTTCATTTTTATACCTTTATTTTCTTGCTACAGTTCAGAAAAATGTCTATTAAATCTGCATTTGAGTTTAAAGACTCTATATTTGTTGTGTTCAATCCATCTAGTACTTGGGTTTTCTTAATTTCACATATTTTGTATTTGAATTATAGATTGACTTCCATTTGGTTCTTTCATAGTTTTTATTTTCTGTTGAAATTTTCCATCAGTTACTTATTGTTTCCTTCATGGTTTTGGAAACAGTTAAATTACTTCCACCTTGCTTGCTTCTGGAGAGGCTCACATCCTTAGCTTCCCACTTACTGTTTTTCTCAGGATTCCTTAGAGTATCACCCTATAGCTGATGAGTCAATGAAGCATGTAATGAGTATTATAATATAAATTTGTGACTTTCCTGCTGTGGAATGTTCCCTTCAATGTCTGATAATTCTTACAGTCTTGAACTCCAGTCACTTTGTTTCATCCAGTAGAGACTGTTGCTTTTCCTTGAACTTCATTCTATCTTGCACCTGAGTACAGTGGGTGATGCCTTTGAAATGTGGAGTTCTTCTAGCTTGCTTTTTTTTTTTTTTTTTTTTTTCATTTCAAGGATCAGGAGCCATTTATTTGTTCCTATATGAAGCTTCTCTTCATAAGTTTAAAAATTTCAAAAAATATTGATTTTATCTAATATTCATGATTTTTATTAGGAGGTGTGTCTGTTTTATAAAAGCAACCCCACCACTATGAAGGACAGAACTGATACAGTTTTTTTAATCTACTCTTCATACTGTAAAAAGAAATTTTCTTCCAACTATGACGTAGCTTTGTCTATGTCCTTTCACCAAATTCTCTAAAACGATTGTGGAAATAGGCAGGCATCTTGGGGATCTTTCTCTGAGTAATTTACATGAATAGTTTGTAGTTAATCTTTTTGTTATTGTTTTCTTTTTCTCTTGGTGGGCAATCAAGGTCTCAATGATTTTTCATTGTTTTTGTTTGCTACTGTGGTTCACTTGTGCCTTACCTGTAGGAAAGTTTTAATTATCAACTCTTAGGTTTAGAAAAATCATACCTATTATGTTATTTGCTCCCACCATTTTCCCCACAGCCCTGCCCCATAAAAATATACACACTTATTTCCAGGTATTATTCTTGCTCTATAACCAAAATGATATACTTGAATTATAGTTATAAGTCCAGTATCCTGCCCAACAATTTTCCATAAGTGATGATCATATAATTCAAACCAGGCTGTTTAAGGTCCTGTTCAAGAAATTTTTGAATTGAAACTAAGTTTTTAATTCCCTGTAGCAAAACTGGCATATGTAAAGTCCATGGCTGCAGGCTCAGGAAGAACTCTCTGGTAAGGAATTAAATTAGCATAGAAAAGTAGAGACAAATGAGAAACAAATGTAGAGTCTCTATTGCATTTTTTCCTGATTTTAGCAATCATTGAAGCTCATTTATCTTTGTGGAACTCTATTTTTCTTTGCATTGCCTAAACTGATTCAAATTGGGTTTCTGTGTCCTGCAATCAATGGAGAGCCCTGAACTTTATCCTCACACAATTAATTTATCATTTTACAACTACATATACCACAGGCATTCATTATTCACATTGCCCAACTGGGAAAGCTAGAAAGAAGATATTTCAATGACTACCTCACTGTCAGTAAATAGTAAGACACTGTAGAATTTTACCTTGAGATGAATGCTTGTGGTAAAGAAGAAAATATAGCCCTTGCTGGTGGCTCAGTGGGCTGAGTGCCAGCCTGCAAACCAAAGTGTTGCTAGTTTTATTCCCAGTCAGGGAACATGCCTGGGTTGCTGGCCAGGTCCCCAGTGCGGGGCACACAAGAGGCAACCACACATTAATACTTCTCACCCTCTCTTTATTCCTCCTTTTCCCTCTCTAAAAATAAATAAATGTTTTAAAAAAGAATAAAA
Organism: Anoura caudifer; assembly: GCA_004027475.1. Classification (NCBI taxonomy): domain Eukaryota; kingdom Metazoa; phylum Chordata; class Mammalia; order Chiroptera; family Phyllostomidae; genus Anoura; species Anoura caudifer. The sequence goes on from PVKU01003979.1 coordinate 93,562, forward strand.
TATAAAGCAAAAAATGCAGAAGTTCAGAAAATGGTAAAAAAAGAATAAAATATAAAGCAAAACATGCAGAATTTCAGAAAATGATATTTATAGATCTGCCTTGTTTCTAGCCAGCAAATTTCTTACTTTGTGCTGTTTCTAACCCACTTGCTAACAAAAACCGTGATTATTTTGGGTGGAGCTCTTCCATTGCGATGCTTAATTAAAGGTCAAAATTAATTGAAATAATAATAGTTATCACTGCTCTGATCTAATTTCAAATGGTAGAGTACACTAAATTGCAACTATTTCTGGAGCTATAAGTATAGTGGGTAATTTCACTATCTTGATCCATATTTTTGATCATTATTATTTTAATCAAGCTCCCTGTCCACCTGAGTCAGCCTTTACATACTCAAGAATTGAATATTTTCTGCAAAACACTGGGATGGGATTTTCATGTAACCCCTTCAATTGAGAATTCGAGGCATACCATGTATTAGCAGCCTCCACAGTTGAACAACTTCAACATAATGATCTGTTATAAATAACTGTTGGGATTACATAGAATAATTGGTATTTTTATGCTCACAATTGACCAGTGTTACACCCTGGCATCCTTTCACTTTCCAGCTTAAATAGCTGGTAAGCTGTAACAGGCAAATATGCCTTCAGTATCCAAATTGCCAAAATGAAACCTTGAACTTAACAACCTCAGGGACACCCAACTGATGCGGCTCTAACCATTCAGAAAAGTGAAATCTGGAAAGACCTCTGCTTCAATCACGACAGGTTCTATTTTGGCAATGAACACCCAAAACTCTCATGACTTAAAATAATACAGATTTACTTTTCAACTATGTTACAAGAGGGCTAATATGTTACACAACAGAATAGCAAAGGACCACATTAGAGTATAATACCAAGTGTTGTGAAGGATGTCAGAGAGAGGAACCTCACGCACTCCTCTCAGGAGTGTAAACAGTTACAGTCATCTGGGAAGGCAATTTTGCATTTTCTGTAGTTGAATGTGTGCTTGTTTTGTAGTTCAGTGATTCCTTGTCTATGTGAATATCCCAGACAAAGTCTCCCAAGGCCCGTAAGAGTGCACACATAATTCTGAGTAATAGAAAAGGAATGCTACTTATAATGCTTCTTATATAAATTAAATCATTCATCCCATAAATGTACCATAGATTTAATAAGATTAAACATATATTAAAGTATTTTATATGAAACACATAGTAAGCTCTTATGAACAATAGGGGGTAGGAATGGTAATGACAGAGAAAAACTTAAATATAAAATATCCTGTGCTAGAAAAATGAGTGAAAAAAACAGTGCTACAAAATGAGGAATATAATTTACTAAATACTTGGACCTGTCATCAAATCAAAATTTTTAAAAAAGGGTTAGGGGATTAAATAATCTCTAATGACATTTATTTTTGTCCTAATCATCTTTGGTCTATTATGACCACATCTGCAAAAGAAATTTGTTTCTGGATATGACTATCACTGAACAATGTATTTTCTGCCCTGAGGGCATCCATTTGTCTATTCAATTATTAACAATTTAATTTCTATTTTCTACTGGTCACTCAGATATAAAAATGAACACAATTGTTGTTTTATCCCTACATACTGAGATAATAACCCAAGAAAAAAATTATAAAGTATAATAATAATAATCAAAGATCAGCAAACTAAGGTGTGATATAATAAATGATAAAATATTAGGTTGGGGTGGGTGAGAGACAAACACAGAGATTAGTATTTTAGAAAATTCTGTCAGTGGTTTCAGTAGAGATGTTTCTGCATCCAAGTACACAGCACCCACCTTCATTGCCTCTAATTAGCCACTTATCCATGCATCCATCCATTCATGCATTCCTGTAGTAATATTAACTGATATGTGACTAGGCCCTGGACGAAAGTGTCCTGGGTCATTATACTTAAGTAACGCCCAAGATAGCCAATGTCAGTGTAGCCTTATTGTTGGAATTTAAAGATGGCCACTGCCTGGACTCCCTATTTTTCTATACATATATTTCTGATTAGACATACAGTAGAAAGTTGATTAGGGCTAAATATTTAGTCTTATGCTGAAAGGGAATATTGCCTGTAGGAGACATATTTTATCATAAATTTGTGAAAAGATTGAATGGGGCCAGTATAAATGAATGTAATGGTGAATAAACATTTCCATCTGTCAATTCCTTTAAAACTAACTGGTATTCAGAGAGATTTGCTTGTTAATGTCCATTTGTAAATTCTAACAACACACATTTTATTAAATGTCTAACTGATCCCCTTCTCTGAGTTTGAAAAGCAGTTTGATTTGCAATAATAGTGATCAGCTTATATTTGGAACCTGAGAACAAAGAAATACAGATAAGTGAATAGTGACAAATGTTTGAAAGGAGAATGATGCATAGCTATTATACAGCCCTGCCAACAACAGTAAAACAAGGAAAGCTCAGTTTTTTGGTTTAGTAAAATGGAGAAAATAATTGTATCTTATGCTTAAATTTTTGAGACTAGTTTGAGTATATTTATTTTTGTGTCAAAAAAAAAATGCTGTTTAAAATTCTACATGTGTAGAAGTGTTCCTTGCAGGGGCCAGGGGGAATGTGTGGGGATAGAGTCTAATGTTTTTGTTTTATTTGTATTAATTTAATTACCACTGTGACTGAATATTCTTTTAACTACCTTATACACACACATGTATATGCATACATGCACACATGTGTACATGTATATTACTAATAATGCACAGGCAGCAAACACAAGGCCCACGGGCCAAATCTGGCCCTCCACCTTGTTTAATCTGGCCCAGCACCTTGTTTCTACCCAGCAGCAGCGTCAAGTTCTCACTTAACAGTTAAGGAGCAGTTACATTTATACAGTCCTAAAATTATTTTGGCACTTTGAAGGCAACCATGAGGCCGATGTGGCCCCCGGTGAAAATGAGTTTGACGCTCCTGTAATAATGCATATTGCATCTCAATTGTGTGCATGTGTTTACATGTGAGTGTGTTTAAGTAAACCCGAAGAACTAAAGAATAAAAATCAATGAAATCCCTTCTGGTAAACATCTGCCTTTTCTGCCGGTGCTGCATTCTTGAAACAGCTCCTTATTTCCTTTTGGGGACCCCCATTTCACATTGTGTGCAGTCTATACAGATCGGTTATTATCTTAGACCCAACTTCCCTTGAATTAAGGAAAAATGCAAATGTATGCCATTTATGTAGACACTGCTCAGATGTTGTATAATAAATTAGAGACTCAAGTGAACAGCCCTGTCACCTAATCATTTCTGATGCAGCAGCATCATCTCCACTGTCAAGTGTCACTGATGTTAATGCCACAAACATGGTGTTTATATTCAGCAGGTGCAGCAGTGGTGTTTCCAGGGATCAGTTCTGTGACATCTTTTTTTTGTCATTGTTCATTGCTGTTTAGCTCTGTGCCTCATTCTTAGGTCTAGCCAGTTTCTTGGAGCCATAAAATATTTTAAATAAGTATTGTTTTTGTTTAAATTAACCTTGTTTCACTAGCTTTAAATTAAAAAAAAAATGTAGATAAAGGCAGTAAATTTAAGCATAGTTCCATCATTTTATGTCAGTTGCCTAACATTTCCATGCATTTTTTATTAGTTGTCTTATGGTGGATAGTAATCTACTCTGCTACACATGTAGAAAATATTTTATCTCTGCCTATCAAGATTATAATTTGGTTCATTTTCTTAATTACAATGTAAAATTGTGTGAGCTATTTGCATACTTTAACTCAGATAGAAGATTATGCATATTAGCCAAATTCCTTCTTTCTTCTCTATATGCAGTTTTCTGTATCTTTTATTTTTCTTCACTGCTTCACTCTCAAATGTAAAAAGGACACATCCTTAGAATAAGGAGCGGACAACACCCATTGTTGGAGCAAACTACTTTTTTCCTCTCTGGCTCTGACTTGCAGTCTTTCTAGCTTTGTGTAACTACGCGGTCTCCTAGGAGAAATGCTTTTGATATAATCTCCCCCACTGAGTTATTGAAAGTTATTTATATGAGTGTTTTAGAAATTATTTTCACATATTTTTAGTTTTCTTAGCCTTATAGCAGTTTCATGATATAGTCAAGGATAACATTTTTATATAGATTATTGAGCACAACATGGTAAAAAATTGAGAAAAATACTAAAGTTTATGTGATTTGGAAATAAGTATCAGAATTTCAGTTTTTCATAATATTATTCTTTCTGTTATTTTTTAAAAGGCAGGCATTATATGTATCTTAATTAAATGTTAAATATAGTTAAATCTATCACAGTATAACTACCTTCATTTATTTCTGCCACTGTCTTCTTGACTGCTTCTCTATACTTTTTTGAGAAGCTGGGTTCAGGTATCTTGAAAGAGTGTTCTTTTCCATTTCTTGTTTTTTATGTTTGCTATGATTTGACATACAGAAAAGTTCCAAGTACCATACAATAACCTTTTATTTTTATGAGCCATTTGGTACAGAGTTGCTGACATCATGCCCCACCCCACCTTGTTTTTGTATGTGTAGTTCCTACAAAGACATTCTCCTGTATACATCACATTGTAACCCTCGAATCAGGAAATTAACAATAATACAATACTACTATCCACTTACAAAATTCCTCGGATTTCTCAATTTTCCCTGTGATGTGTTCATAGTAAAATATCCAGTTGAGACGCTAGTGGTATATTAGGTTGTAGAATCCCGCTAGTCTCACTTGATCTGGAAGAACTTGTCAAATCTTACTTGACTTTGATAACTGTGGTACTTCAGAGGATTGCAGGCAACATGGGTTGTAAACTGTCATTCAGCTTGAGTTTGCCTGATGTTTCCTTAGAATATCGTATTCAAAGTTTGTCTCTTTGGCGGCAATATTACAGATGTAGCAACGTATTCTCATCACCCCCTGTCTGGTTGTGTACAACTTTGATTTGTTCATTACACAGCCTGCTTGATTAAAGTAGTTTACGACAGAAATTGTCATTGTAAATGCATTTTGGTTTTATTGTGTAATAATTATTTGGTAAATAAATACTTTTAGACTATATAAATATTCTATTCTTCATCAAACTTTCAAATGATTCATTTATCCTTTTATGCTGGTATGGAATCATGGACTCCTATTTTATTCAAAGAATATGAACATTTATTATCATTATTTATTTTGGTACTTAATTTGTCTATGGTGATCACACTTCATCTGTCTTCTTGGTCTTTTCATGTCTTCATTATTTCTAGAGTAAATCTTTACTCTCTGGTGCAGTCATAACTACCAGGCTCAACTTTAACATCCGTACTTCTGAAAATGCCCCTTTTTCTAAGGAGCCTTAGTTTCTTCCAATGGAGAGTGGTAATTAGGAAGCAAGACGTTGGTGTGAGAATTTGCTGATGCTAATGGGGTGTTGCATCTCAAGAATCTCTTATTGGACAGAGCTAGTTGTATTTATGTATGTATGTATGTATTTAGTATGTTTCTCTGTGCCTGCATATATGTTTACGTATACAAACACACATTTACATCTATATACTTGTCCTTTAACCTATTTTTAATACCATGAGTTCACACTGATAACTCCGATCAAAGCAATCAAATATCATTTTTCATTTTATCCATTTTCATATTTGTAACCCAGAATCTGATAGAGAAATATATTTGGTCCCTATCACTCACACACACACAGTACCGTTGTATGAAACTGATTTCTCTTTGCTGTCACCTATCTCTCCCACCCCACAAACAGACATGCTTCTCAACACTCATATCTGGACACACTGTGCTGGGCAGTCCTTGTACATGAACCCCCTGCCTTATACCACTCAAACCAACACTCTTTCATTAGCCCCCCCCCATAGATACTCTCTCTCCAGGATGAAGTTCTGATGTCCTGCATCAGATTAGCATCACATCTCACTCCCTGCCATGTGCAAGCCTAGCTTAACAGTTATTGGACTAAAGTCTGCAAGAACAGAAGGGGGAAAAAAGAAAAGGAAAAAAGAAGAGGAAGATAAAAGGAACATGTGTTATGTCTTTAAATTACAAATGACAACATATGATGAACAATACCTTGGTAATAGCTTATTTGATTTCGTCCAGTTCTGTTTCCTGAATCACTGTTTCTTACAGGGCTAAGTGAATTGTGCATTAGAACTATCAATTTTTGAGTTTGCAATATGAATAGATCTAATTATAGAGACAAGTTAAAGACCAAGTTAAAGACTAAGTTTTGGCCTGTGTAGTAAAATCTGCAGAACATGAATATAACAATTTTAGCTATAATAATAAAGGAATTGTTAATAATGCTGAGAAATGAATATGTGAGTATTCATGTGACACTATATATATTTCAGAGAAAAAGTTAGAGCCTTAACAAAATAATATATCCATACTAAAATAATAAAAATGTCACTTTGTGTTAAACTTAATAAAAAAGTAGAAATAATTGTTACATCTATTAGAAAAACCTATACTGAACACTATGAACAAGATTAAATTCTTAACACAAAGCTTTAAGCGAAAGGTTTGTTACAGAGCAAAACAGTGGGTTCTTGAGACTGGCAAAACACTTCCAAAGTCTCACTTTCTCGAACCTGAGGGGTCAGTCTTCCACGGGCAATTAGGATCCCGGACGAGCCCTCAAAAACTGTTACCAAGCAACAGAAAAGGTCCGTTATTGTCCGCCGCCTTATGGAAAGATGTCTCTCAAAGCCAGAGATTTGTGAAAAGGAACGGAAATGTTTATTAATGTTATACAGAGTCAAAGTAGCAACCTAATGTTTCCATTAATATATCAAAGTCCTTTAGGATACCCAGACACCCACAGTGCTTCCTATCTCCCTCTGCCCTAAGTCAGGGTACCGTACTTGCAAGGAAGAGAAGCAAACGTCTGGGATCCAGGCTCTTGACACCGTCAGCTGTGTCGTTGTCCAGGCAGGATCTCTGGTTAATCTGAAGCCATGTGGCACCTTCTCATGGCCTACTGGCAAGAGTTCTTTCACCCTTCTTCCAGGCAGTCTCTCTTGCTCCCAGGCCACGCAGCCAAAGGAAGCACCCCAAAGCTGCGTAGTCCTTCTTCTACCAACGCTGTGGGGAAGGGGTCCCCACTGTGGCAAAGCCTCGTGGCTCTCCCTCTCCACCAAAGCTGCAGGGGTCTGCACTCTGGTGAAACCACGTGGAATCTCTCCCTCTGGCAAAGCTGGGAGAGGGTCTCCACTCGGGCAAAGCCTAGTGGCAATTCTCTGCTAAAGCCACATGGTGATTTTCCCTCATGGAGCTGCGGGTCCTGCTCTCTGGTGAAACCGCATGGATCTCCCCTCATGAAACCAATCTCCCCCTCAAATGGCTGCCACGCCTGGGTTTAAATCCCCACGCCAATCCTCCTCTGCAGCCCTATTTCCAACTCCTCCTACAATCGGTTACACCTGCCAGCATTCTGGGCAGGTGTGTCCCATTTTCTGGAGCCAAGCTTCTCCAAGCTCCCACACAGGTGCTTTAACTTAGGGTTCCTCCCCCAGTCACGTCCTTGGGGAAGTCCTTTCCATCCCTCTGGCTCAGAGCATGGTCACAGCTATTTAACACATCTAAGCTACCAGCCAAAGGCTATAGATATGTTAAAGGACCATGCAGATGGTGGATTAGCAGCTCTTCATATCCCTGCTCCATGTGTCCCTTCCCCTAACTCATACCTGTGGGGGAGGGGTGAGGACATCTTATATGTCCCTCTAATATTTCCTGGACACCGTGAGTTCTGGGCCCCATTCCAACTCCCTTTTGGGGCCCCCCTCTTGGCTGCACCCTGTTACAGGTTGACCAAGGAGTGCAGAGTGAAAGATGCTTATCCATTTAAAACTGAGCAGACATGGAATTCAAAATCGTCCGTGTTTTGTGTGATTTCAGATTTAAAAATTAATTTTACATCAGTAGTGTTTCAATTGGTCCTTCAGGAAGAAGATGCCAAGTGGGCATTAGTAGTTTAAGCAATTTATCAGGGAATAACTCCAGTGGAAAATATAGGGGTGAGGGTCAGGGAGCTAAACTGAGCAGGATAAACCTTCCACACCCTCAACACCTCTGAAAGAAAAGGGAGGTGGGAAGGTCTGGGCAGGGCCTCATACAGTGATGCGGATCTGAAAGCATTGTCAGGTGACCCGATGGGCTGTTCTGAGTCAAAGAGCCATGAGTGAAATCTCGTATTGCCCCAGTCTGCCCACAGTGCTCAGCCACTGATAGAAAGCTGCCCATGTAGGCTCATAAACTGAGGCTTATTCTGAAGATCTGGAACTGAAGCCTCTCAGCTAATTTCACTCCTCTCAGCCAGAAAGTTTTCTCAAAAGGAGATCAAAGTGTTACATTTCTGTGGGAGCCACAGTGGGGTAAATTTATATGAACAAAAGTTTTGAAAATGTGTCAATTTGTCAATATGGTTATTTATTTCTCTGATTCACTCAGCGCATAGCAAATGTCAAGCCTTCAAGATACTATGGTTGATATTCAGTATTAATTTCTCTCAAGGAGCTTAAAATCTGATTACAGGGAAAATAACAGTAAAACAGCATTTAGAATAGATCATGGCAGATGTTATAATAAGGTTAGGTGTAGGAAATTCAGTCAGAACAAGGATTGAGTCCTTAACCCAGCCTTCAGGGAATCCTGAGGCTTTCTACAGATAAAGTGAAGTCCAAATCAAGCAGAAAATACTTCGTCCAAGTAGTGATAGACTGAAAAAGAATGTGCGAAACATATTTTAGAGTGAGGATTATCTTTGAACTTGGTTTAATATATTTAGAGCTAAAGCTGGACTGTATGAATGAACCTACCTCTTTTCACACCCCCAATCACTTAAAAGTAACCAAAATATATTTTTCAAAAAATAAATCCATGATAGCTCAAGATAAGAAAATACAGCATCAGCAGACTGGAAATGAGAAGAAATTTTCAAAGTTAGAAAGAAAATTGGTTAATATTAATAAGAGTACTGGGAAACCAAGCCCTGCTTGTGCTAGACTAAATTATGATGGCAGAGATGGCAAAATTACCATCTCAGAGTAAGGTGAGCCCAAAGTAACAGGTGATACCTGGGACAGCGGTCAGGTCAATTAGCTGAAAAAGAGGTGCAACAAGGAACTACTGCACCCCTCCCTTACTCCCAATATACACAAATCTTGAGCTGCATTGCAGGCAGTAATTGCACACAGAAGGAATTAACTTCCTAATGAGAGCTTTTAGGGCAATATGGATGGACCAAACAGTGAGAAATAATGATGTGTCTAGTTTAGTACTTGCTTTCCTGTCCAAAAACATCTAGCATCCTTATATAGATCTACACTTCTAAAAATATGCTCAGCTAATACAGAGTAACAGTTTTTGGTTTAAATGAGACTATGAGAGTCCACTCTCCAAAAATTATCACTTGACTATCTTAATCATAGCCTGAAAGATGTCCATTCACTGCTCAAGAATTTCCTTCATAATTCAATATTGATATTCTGTAACCTACAAATTGTGAAGTTTACTACTAAGAACATTCTTTACATTTCTATTTTAGTAAGGAAAACCTATTTCATGACCAAAAAGCAAAGAATACAAATGTAATCAATTTATAATAAGTCCCTGACTGGTCTTCCAGGGTTCAGTGAGCCATTTTCCATAGTCATAACTATAGGTCTTGGGACATCAAACAGTGGTATTACTAAAATCAGGCTAAGAGAGGTTAACTCCATGTGGGTAAGCTCATGTATAATCTCTATTCCTATTACCATAGCCAACGGTTAGGATCTAATTCAATTAGAACAAAGAGGCAAGACAGGGAGGATAAATGGTGTTTGTAAGTGGACCATCTTGTCCACCTCATCACTGAGAGCTGCACATGCAGTAGAGGCTTTGGCTATGACATTGCAAGGATTAGACTCTCTGTCACGATCACTTTATTCTGAGAGGTTTAGCCATAGATGGTTTTACCAGACACTTAAAATCAGCCCTCTAAAGTTTTCCAGCCACTTCCCTGTTCTGCATTTCCATGAATCTTCATCTCAAAACCTGAGTATTTCTCAGCTTCCATCTTTCCTCTACAGATATAAGTCCTACCCATTAACAGGAATTCCCTATTCCAATTTAATTCAAAGTCACCACAACGTTGGACTTAAGACTGTAGTTTGTTATACCAAATTGATACAAGAATATCCTGCACATAAGTAGGTAAAACATACGTAACATAGAAAAGTCATATGGGAGAGTTAAATTTTTTAATTGAAGCCTGTGAAAACCCATTTTAAACAGGAGACTGCAACATTCAGATAGCTTTAAAAATAACTCCAGCAAAAATATTCAAGATACATTTAAAAGAAGATAAGGGCAATGCAGCCAAGCAAAATAATTATTAATCCAGGTGAGAAATGCTAAAACATAAACTACAAAGAAAAGCTGTGACTAAAAGACAAAAGTTGGGTACAGTAGAAAAGCATTTTTGAAATACAAACTGTCTGTAATTCTAAGAATGAAATTTTATATGCTCTTTTTATTTGATGACAACTTTGTTATTTTAAAATCATGTCTATGGGTTTACCTAAATTAGAATAAATTTCAAAGATATTAAATACTTATACATATTTGCTCTTATAATTAACAGGCTTGTGGGAATACATTTAAAATATTAACGCACTTACTTGTGAGGGGCATAGATTTGTGCAATCTGTTCTTTTCCATTTTTATGACTCTTTATTGCAGTTTGACTGAAAGGGCAGAAATGCCAATTTTTGGATCAATTCAAACCAGACTTTGGGCACAGAATCTGTGATTCTGTATTCTAAAGATTGAGAGAAAGGAACAGATAGCATGATGGCAAATGGAATTTCAGAATTAGCAAATATAAACGCAAAGTGCTGATTAACGTTCGTGTTAGTTGATCAAGAGGCCATGTCTCTGAGATAATTGTAATATCCTATGAAAACAAAGTTCAGTTAGACTTATCTATTATCATCTGTCTATCTCTCTGTCTAAATTTGTATAAGCCAATTGAGGAAAGAGGCCAGAATGAATTTTGTGGGAAGAGCCTAGAAAAACAATGAAACTATATTAAAAATAAATTGCTAAAGGGAGATAAACCAATTTTTGCAGAGTATTTACAGTACAAAAATACCTTCAGGAAAATGGATTTCTGGGCTGTATTTCTTCTTGTTCTCATGCATTCTCCCAGATTTTTACATTTCTGTCATTTTTGTTATTTTAGGAATAATGATGTGACATATGCCAATCCTTTAATTCTCTTCCTCCATCTCTTTCTTATGCGTGTCCTTCTTTCTTTTCTTCCATTTGTTCCTAATTAAGTAATCAATATTCATTTAAGATTAAAAGGAATGAAGAAATAAAGTAAACTAACCAACCAAGCAAATCAGTATATGTCATGTACAATGTGACCACACTGAGATGAACACGGTTAATATCTTGGTATATCTTTCCACATGTAATTCACATATATTTTTAAAAATTACTAATAATAGAAACTCATGTTTTTTCCATGTCGGGTTGCTTTTCTTTTTTACATATTTTTAATTTTATTATGTTCATTGGGGTGACGTTCGTTGATAGGGTCATATAGGTTTCAAGTGTACATTACTGTGATGCATGGTGTGTATATTGAATTGTATGCCCACCACCCAAAGTTTAATCATCTTCTTTCACCATGTATTTGGCCCCGTTATCCTTTATGACTCCTCACTCTCTCCCCTCTGGTAACCACCATACTGTTTTCTGTGTCTGTGAGTTTCAGTTTTATATTCCATGTACAAGTGAAGTCATATGGTTGTTAGCATATTCTGACTGACTTATTCACTTAGCATAATATTCTCAAAGACCCTCAGTGCTGTCATAGATGGCAGTATTTCGTCTTTTCTTATGGCTGAGTAGTATTCCCCAGTATACATGTGCCACATCTTCTTTATCCAGCCCTCTATCGAAGGACACTTTGGTTGTTTCCATGTCTTGGTCACTGTGAATAGTGCTGAAATGAACATAGGGGTGAATACGAGGTTGGTTCAGAAGGTATCTAGCTGTGTAATATGAAAAATACAGACATTTACTGAAGAAGCTACAAGATACAAGAAAAACTGAGCATAAGACAATGACACCTCAGTGCCCTTCAAAGTAGACACCTTGGAACCTCACACAGTTCTCCCAATTGCCATCAGCTGCCTGGTCGTATTTTCCTGAATCTCATTGACAATCTGAAATCTCTTCCCTTTCAAAGGTGATTTTAGTTTGGGGAAAGGCCAGAAGTCACAGGGTGCCAAATCTGGGCTGTAGGAGACTGAGTTATCTGGGTGATATTAAAAGATGTTTTAATGTTTCACCAAAAAACTCTGCATGAGACATGATGCATGAGCAGACATATTGTGATGAAGCTGCCAGTCACCAGTTGCTCATAGTTGTGGCCTTCTGAATCATCCAAATAGTTTCTGTGGGGGAATGTTCAAACTTAACGCAAAATTTGATGCAGATTCATTACTCTACTAGCTCAGTTATTTTGAATCCGATACCCACACAGTACACATGCTCACTCAATGGCATCTACCGCCCCCACTGACTAGTACAGTGAAGTTGTTATTGTTCACACATATGCATTCCAGTCCCCTCTCCTTGGCTGCCAGGTTACGTGGATGTCACACAAACTATTCTCATTATATTAACAATGGCTGGACATTTTCCAAACAGACATTGTATATCTAGACAAATAAAATTTTTTGACTTTTTCAGGTAGATACCCATAGGAGGGATTGCTGGGTCACACGGTATCTGTATTTCTAATTTTTTGAGGCACAATCATACTGTTTTTCTTAGTGATTGTACCAGTTTGCTTTCCCACCAGCACTGAGTGAATGTGCCTTTTTCTCCACAACCTCTCCAACACTTGCTATTACCTGTCTTGTCCATAACAGTCATTCTAACAGGTCAGTGGTAGTATCTCACTGTAGTTTTGACTTGCATTTCCCTAATAACTAGTGAAGTTGAACATCTTTTCATACATCTGTTGGCTGTTCATATGCCTTCTTGGGAGAGGTGTCTGTTCAGGCCCTCTGCCTATTTTTTTAATTGGATTGTTGGTTTGGTGTTGAGTTGTATGAGTTCTTTATGTAGTTTGGATGTTAACCATTTGTTGGAGCTGTTGTTAAATGCATACTTTTTCTGTAGACACTTGTGTCATCTAACAACATATTATGCACATCTTTTAATATCATTCATGTGTTAAGAAAATGCATAGAATATCTACTATGTGCCAAGAATTATTCTCAGCACTTTGTATACAAAACATATTTCAAAAACTCTTCTTCTTTGACACTTATACAATACATGGATAAGTTATATAATATGTTGCATAAATCACACATTAATTATATATTTTAACAGTTATAAATGCCATGGAAATAAAATAGGATAAGTTGAATTAGAGTTTGGGGAAATTAAACTCTTACTTGGGATGATCAAAATAGACTTAACCAAGAAAGTAGCATTTAAAGGAGGTAAGTAACCAGCTATGCAAATAACTGGGATAAGCAAACATGACTACCTGGGACAATCATTGCAAAGTATTTAAGATGAGAGTGAGTCCAGAGTATCTGTCCTTTCTTTGCTTTCTTCTTCCATTTTTCTTTCCTCAGAGAATGAAAGTGAGGCACATGTTTGTACCTGGAATCTACAACAAGGGAAATATATGGACTTTGATCTGTGACTTGTAGATTTTTTATTCCATATATTTTCAAAGTATCTCTCCTCTCTGAATCCTGATTTATGAATAGTGAATCATGCTTTTTGTTTTTTGAAGGAAGACTAGTGGATGAGAAACTGCAATAGAACTAAAGTTTACTATTCACTTAATCACTTTAAATTGAAATATAAGTTTCTGTAAGAAATATATTCCACTTATGTCTGGATATTTAAAGGATTAATTTTTGAAGTTGGTGCTAGATAACTGGTGTTACAGATTTGCTTTGTGCTCACAGAAAAAAAGCAATGAATTATATATCAGAGAGGAATTTAGCTTTAATCAAGGTTTAAGCTGAATTCTCTCTATAACCTTCAGACAAGAGGTCTCCAAGGCACTATTTGACATCTTTTTGTAAAGTCAATTGTAACCAGAGCTGAAATAAATCTCACTGTTTTCTTCAAACGTTTATGGCATAAGTTCTATTTTTATTTTAAGTTATACAATTGAAACATAAAACACCTAGTAAAGTGTTTAATTTTCTGTTTCCTCTATTTTCCAACCCCCCGAGATGTTCATACTAATTACCAGCTGTAATTTTGGATGACTTGAACATTAATGTCTTTTCTACTGTACATCATCTAACATAATTATCTAGAAATTAATGAAATAAGACGGCACATTTTCCTAGTTTTCAAAGCTACATGTTTTTGTTTTATTTTTTTAGTTCACTGTATCTTTGATTCCTTCTATTGATTTTTCTCTGAGTTTGGAGATATACCTCTGCTTCAGGTATCATCTTACCCTGAAGTCAGACCTCCAAACAGTTTTTAAACAGAATTCATTTTTCAAATTTTACACAATTGCATTTACTGGGTTTTTTAATTATTTTATCAAGCAATAATATCAATAAAAAACTGGTGCTTTCTGGTATTAGCAGAACAATAATTAATTTTAAGATATTAGGTGGATCACAATATATCCAGGAAAACCAAAATCAAATCTGTGTGTTTGTAGCCAGGAGCAAAATCCAGTTCCCACCAAGCCCACTGCAGCATGGAGAGCACCGCCTCTTGTCATTGACACACAGCTGACAGCACAGATGAGGCCAGTGCCCGCGCCACACTACCAGATATTTGCTCTGCTCCAGAGCCTTTACCAGGATGTCCGTGTTCTCTTTCCCGGCATTGCTCTCTGCTACATGAGTGAGGGATTTGATTGGGACAGTCAGGGTCAGATTCTGGCTCCTACTTACTAGAAGTAACATCACTATATAATCAATTCCCTATAGACAACAAGGCTGTGTAAAAGATGCTAGGCAGCCACCATGTATAACTAATATCCATTACACTTTTAAAAGACCATTGATATTCCAAATTTAAGAATAAAAGGGTAAGACTCACTTGACTGTCTTAGTTCTGCTTGCAACAAAAATGTATCTTTCTTGTGAGTGATAATCTTTATAATATTTCACTTTATCGCCTTTACAGACCTTTAAACTATATTGAGTTTTTTTGGGAAACAAGCAAGCTAAGAAGCCACTATGATGGTTCATAAGAGATATACAGATGGCATAGAATATTAAAATTAGCTATTAAAAATTGTGAGTGCATGGTTAAAGAAAGCTATTAGATAAAAATTAAGCCACTTAATGTAAAACCAACTTACTGATCCTTAAGGACAAATATATGAAAATAATAATAAGCACAGTAAAAAAATAGCATTAGGCAGCACAATTTTCTAGAAAATGATCCCCACTTGAATGTAAATGTGAATACTCAATTTAAGTCTAATATACCAATGGCTCTCATTACTGCAGTACATTCTGAGTCTCACTATTCTGAACCTGCAGTGCTTGTTCATAGATTTAAAACAAAAAGAATTTTAGAGTTTGAAGGCCTCTCGGATCATCTATAGTTCTATGCTTTCTTTTAACAAATAATAGGATTTAGATCCACAACTATGACTTTGCTTTCAAAAGTTTAGTTACTCTTAAATCTCACAGTAGAGTTCATTTTAACACCCCACGAGGACATGGTCTTTTCACTAACACTGAGCAAGCTATCTGGGTCACAAGTCTGGCACTAGCATGCGCTGCGTTTTATTGATAGACGTATATTTATGTACATACGACTTGCCTCCTCTAACAGACCATAAATTCCTGAATACCAGAAAATGCAATATATACTTATTATATATTTATAATTTAAAATGCATTTTGCCTTATTTTGTGGTTAATATTTCTGTCACAAAATGTTAGGCTTGGTGTGGTAGTAAATATTTTTCTATTGATTAACATAGTTATAAATCAATGCAAAATGCTTAGAATTATTTTAATGTACTCTTATCAGAATAAAATTACCAGCTAATACTCACACCAGACAATGTTCTAAGAACTGTACATATGCCTTTAATCCTTACAAAAGAATATATACATATATATGCATATATATATACACATATATATATGCATATATATATACACATATGTGTGTGTGTATGCACTATCATTCCCCTTTAATGATGACAAAATGAGACACAGAAGTGTTAACTAGCTTTCCAAGGGCTGCACGGTAAATGGTGGAGCCAGGACTCAGAATCGGGGGATGAGCTCCACCAGCAATACCCTACTGACTTCTGCCTCCTAATCCAGCTGAAATGAAATATGTGACTTTTCTCCTTCAGCAGGCTTTTCCAGCTAATAAACTGCCTCCATTGTCAACAAAAGTAAGGTCAACCTGAACTCTCACACAAAGTAAGAAAAATTGGTAGAATGCTCTTTTTATTTTTAGTTACAGTCAAGTGTTCATACCCCTCAGGTAAGGAGAAGGTGTACCTGAATTCACCCTCTCAGGCGGCCACCCCCTCTGGGTTGGTAAGGATGGCTGTAAGCAGTGTACGCCCCAGTTCTCCTGTGCTTCTTCTCCCTATGTAATTAGCAAAAAGCAGTTACAAAAAATAAATAAAACCCAATGTTGGAAAGGGCAGAGCATATGTAACAGGTGCTTTGCTCTCCACATTAGGGGTATAGATTAAAGTATTTTTTAGTGCAAAAGTTGTTACAGCTAAATAGATTAATATAATTATTGTCACAATAATTTTAATTTCAGAATTTGTCTGTCACGCATCCTAGCACTTAGTAGATATGCAATGGTGAATACTGAACTATTACCTGTAATAGTAATAAGGTGTAAGTAGCCTAAATGCCCATCATCAAGGGACCCTTTAAATACATGTGACAGGACAAGGAGTGAGGCACCACATTGTTGTATGACTGGCACACTCATAGAAATTTTTGTTTTTTATCAGCAGATATAATAAACCAATAATATGTATGGTAGACAGTCCTCCAAGGGGAAAAATGACAAAATGACAAAGCTTACCCTACAGAGCACAGGAACAGTTCATATTTTTGAGTCCAAGGCAATATAACTTGGTAGTATTGCCTCCCATTCTTTTTTGACCAAGTAATCAATTTCTTTCTTGTTATTTCTTTTTTCTGTTATTTAAAACTTTTATTGTTGTTCAAGTACAGTTTGCTACCTTTTCCCCAACCTCAGCTATCCCACCTCCCTCCCCTAATTCCATGCCCCTCCTTGGTTTTGTCCATGTGTACTTTATAGTTGTTCCTGAAAACCCTTCACCCTTTTCCCCTATTATCCCATCCCACCTCCCCTCTGGATATAGTCTGTTTGTTCTTAATTTCAATGTCTCGAGTTATATTTTGCTTGCTTCTTTGTTTGGTTGTTTAGGTTCCTGTTAAAGGTGAGATCATATGGTAATTGTCTTTCACCACCTGGCTTATTTCACTTAGCAAAATGCTCTCCATTTCCATCCATGCTGTCGCAAAGGGTAGGAGCTCCTTCTTTCTCTCTGCTGCATAGTATTCCATCTTGTAAATATATCACAATTTTTTGATCCATTCATTTACCAATGGGCACTTAGGTTGCTTCCAGCACTCGACTATTATAAATTGTGCTGCTATGAACATTGGGGTGCATAGGTTCTTTTGGATTACTGTTTCAGGGTTCTTAGGATATAATCCTAGGAGTGGAATTGCCAGGTCAAAAGGCAGTTCCATTTTTAGTTTTCTGAGGAGATTCCATGCTGTTTTCCACAGTGGCTGCACCAGTCCGCATTCCCACCAACAGTGCACTAGGGTTCCCTTTTCTCCACGTCTTCTCCAACACTTGGTGTTTGCTGGTTTGTTCATGATGGCCATTCTGACTAGTGTGAAGTGGTATCTCATTGCAGTTTCAATTTATGTGTCTCTTATGGCTAGCGATGCTGAGCATCTTTTCATATGTCTCTGAACCCTTTGTATGTCCTCTTTGGAGAAGTGTCTTAGAAATCCTATAGACTCCACCAAATAAACAATTTCTTTCTGGATTTAAGGGTATATGCAGAATGATGGAAAAAAAGGAAGGTAAATGATCAATAGGAAATATTCAGAAACTGCCAGAAAAAAAATTGTATTTTTCTTTCCTTTAGTCTAGTAGAATTCAGATCCCCAGTACAACAGAAATATATTAATAATTATTGTTTGTTAGTATGGTGACACATAATGAGTCTAAGTTTTCTACTTTTTAATTTGGATAATAACTTTTATGAGTTTAGTGCAAATATTAACTATTACTGTATGAACATTTTATGTCATTTAATAGCTATCAATGAATTTTTATATTTCTTTTCATTTATTTCTTGAATCCTTACAACAAATCTCTTAGATAAAAATAAATGAAAGTTAATTGAATGTGACTCCTAGGGAAAAAATTACCTGGAATATTTGGAATTTAAGTGATGTTTTCTAGGTTGGAAATTGATTTTGGTGCAAAAAACAATTTGCTATCCTTGGCTAATATAAGCTATACTTAAATAAATTTTTTTTAAGTATAAGGTTTATATTAGTATAATGAAAATCAAAGTAGGGCATCCTATTTATTGCAACTAAGATTATAAAGGAGATTAAGTGTAATAAAGGGATCTTTCTCCTAATCCAGAAAGAGTCTTCTTGGAGGAGAAAGAAGACAAAATAAATCAAGAAAATCATGCAGCCTTTCTCTTCACTTTAAAGGAAATTAACTAGTGTTAATGGGGCATATTATGCCCCCAAGAAAATAAAAATAAATTGTGTTCTATGGGAATGAAGTAAGATACTTTCTTCTTCATAATGTAAATGATGCTATATTACTTCAAGGACATTATAATCTATTAAAACTAACTACTAGTTCTGTCATATTAGTAGTCTTTTATTTGTTGTCCTTTACTTGTACCTGCACTGAACTGTAAGTATTTCCTGAGGTATCTATGGGGCTACATATCAAAATTTAGTTAAGCCAGTAAATGAATATTCACCTAGTATCTACTTCCTAAATGGATGGTTGATGTCATCCTTTTTCTGTATCTCTTAATAGCTGTTCTTGTGTTCTGTTAGTTTTATATCAAAATAATCCAGAAGATGCTAAAAGCTTTGATTCTAGGAAATGAAGGGCCATAAAATTAATATATACTTTTTAATTCCAATGAGATGTTCACAATTATATGTTGAAAAATTAATTATGTAGCAGCACGCATTTCACTTTTCTTATTTTCACCCAACCACCCCACCCATAATTAAAATTGTTTAAGCATTAGAAACAATTTATTTTTTATGAGGGAGCCAATCACAATGAAACATTTTTCATGTTTGTAAATGGACTATTTAAATGTCTAGGTTGAGTTCATTCATGAAATATTAAAAATGGATACCACAAATAGGAAGGAGGAGAAATGTTGTATCAGAAGAGAGACAGAACCTATAATTACCAATTTTGTATTGTTAAAATTTTAAATATGCAGTAAAATCCCTTATTTATAAGAGAAATCTGAGTAGTTGAATACATAAATTTTTATACTAAATACTGACATCATCTGAGAGCAATACATTTATTGGGTAATAAAAGTTCATACAGATGTTTGCAGATGTCAGCACAAAAAAAATTAGGGCTACACCCTTAGATACAAATAGACCATAGCACATTACACGCCTCCTGTATCTATTGCCATTCAATTTCAAATTCAGTACCATCTATGTGAGTAATGTAGCTAGAAAATTACTCAACTATTACATTTTGAAACTCTATATACTTTTTTATTGTTTTTCAAGTACAATTCCCTCCATTTTCATATCACCGCATGCCCCACCCATCCCACCTATCCCTGGCTTCCCACCCTCAATCCTACCCGCTTTGGCTTTGTCCATGTGTCCTTTATACATGTTCCTTGATGGCCCTTCCCATATTTTCCCCCATTATCTCTCTCCCACCTCCTCTTTGGTTACTATCAGTCTGTTCTTTATTTCAATGTCTCTGGTTGTATTTTGCTTGCTTGTTTTGTTGATTAGGTTCCACTTATAGGTGAGATCATATGGTATTTGTCCCTCACTGCTTTAATTATTTCACTTAGCATCATGCTCTCCAGTTCCATCCATGTTGTCACAAAGGGCAGGAGCTCCTTCTTTCTCTCTGCTGCATAGAATTCCATCTTGTAAATGTACCACAGTTTTTTGTGTTTTTTTAATTGTATTTTATTGATTATGCTATTACAGTTGTCCCATTTCTCCCCCATCATTCTCCTCCACCCTGCACCTCCCTCCCACCCACATCCCCCCCTTTAGTTCATGTCCATGTTTCATAAATTCTTTAGCTTCTACATTTCCCCCGTTATTCTTGGTCCCCCCTGTCTATTTTCTACCCACCATCTATGCTACTTATTCTCTGTAACTTTTCTCCCTCTCTCTTCCTCCCACTCCCCTGTTGCTAGCCCTCCATGTGATCTCAATTTCCATGTTTCCATTCCTGTTCTATTTGTTTGCTTAGTTTGCTTTTGTTTTAGGTGTGGTTGTTAATAACTGCGAGTTTGCTGTTTTTTTACTGTCCTATTTTTTATCTTCTTTTTCTTAGATAAGTCCCTTTAACATTTCATATAATAAGGGCTTGGTGATGATGAACTCCTTTAACTTGACCTTATCTAAGAAGCACTTTATCTTCCCTTCCATTCTAAATGACAACTTCACTGGATAGAGTCATCGTGGATGTAGGTCCTTGACTTTCATGACTTGGAATACTTCTTTCCAGCCCCTTCTTGCCTGTAAGGTCTCTTTTGAGAAATCCGCTGACAGTCTGATGGGAACTCCTTTGTAGGTGACTGTTCCTTATCCCTTGCTGCTTCTAGAATTCTCTCCTTCATTTTAATCTTGGCTAATGTAATTATGTTGTGTCTTGAGGTGTTCCTTCTTGGGTCCACCTTCTTTGGGACTCTCTGAGCTTCCTGGACTTCCTGGAAGTCCATTTTCTTTGCCACATTGGGGAAGTTCTCCTTTATTATTTGTTCAAATAAGTTTTCCACTTGTTGCTCTTCCTCTTCCTCTTCTGGTACCCCTATAATTCAGATGTTGGGATGTTTAAAGATGTCCTGGAGGTTCCTAAGCCTCTCCTCATTTTTTTGAATTCTTGTTTCTCCACTCTTTTCTGTTTGGTTGTTTTTTTGTTTGTTTGTTTGTTTGTTTGTTTTTTCCTTCTGGTCCACTCCATTGATTTGAGTCCCAGTTTTCCTCCCATCTCTATTGGTTCCCTGTGTGTTTTCCTTCATTTCACTTATTGTAGCTTTCATTTGTTCATCTAATTTGTGACCAAAATCAACCAATTCTGTGAGCATCCTGATCAATAGTACTTTGAATTATGCCTCTGATAGGTTGGCTAGC
>PVKU01003979.1:115113-160930 GCA_004027475.1 Anoura caudifer
TTTTTTTTTTTTTTTTTTTTTTTTTTTTTTTTTTTTTTTTTTTTTTTTTTTTTTTTTTTTGGTCTGGTCACAGCTTTTACATAGTGAGGGGTGGAACCTTAGGTGTTCCCCCGGGCGGGGCAGCCTGGTCGCTGGTTGTGAGGCTGTATGTGGGGACAGGGTTTTGGTGTTTTTAGGTTTTATTTCCCAACGCTGGGGCCCTGAGTTGCAAGTTCTGTCTTGTTCCCCATTTTCACCTGAATTACCTGTGCGTGAATGTGGGACCGCCTGGTCAGCCAGCTGCCTTGTGTATGGGGTCCGCCAGCCACCACCTGCAGGCCTGGGTCCGCTAGCAGCTGTCTTCGAGCTGGTCCGCCAACCTCCACTTCCTCCTGCCACAAGTCTGCCCCTCTTACAGGTCTGGATGAATGGATGAATGGCTGTTGGACCTCCGTAAGGTTCAATTTTCTCTCAGTTCTGGTTGTTTTCTTGTTTCTAAGTCCTTGTTGTCCTTAATTTTGGTTGTACGAGGAGGCACAGTGTGTCCACCTCCACCTCCACATAGGCTGGAAGTCCTCAAATGTACCATAGTTTTTTGGTCCACTCATTTTTGATGGGCACTTAGGTTGCTTCTAGCACTTGGCTATTGTAAATTGTGCTTTTATGAACATTGGAGTGTGTAGATTCTTTTGGATTGGTGTTTCAGTGTTCCTAGGGTATAATCCCAGCAGTGGAATCACTGGGTCAAAAGGCAGTTCCATTTTTAGTTTTTTGAGGAAATTCCATACTGTTTACCACAGTGGCTACACCAGTCTGCATTCCCACCAACAGTGCACTAGGGTTCCCTTTTCTCCACATCCTCGCCAACACTTGTTTTTTGATTTGTTTATGATGGCCATTCTGACCAGTGTGAGGTGGTATCTCATTGTGGTTTTAATTTGCATCTCTCTGAAGGCTAGTGATGCTGAACATTTTTTTCATATGTCTCTGGGCCCTCTGTATATCTTCCTTAGAGAAGTGTCTGTTCAAGTCCTTTGCCCATTTTGAATTGGATTTTTTGTCTTCCTAGAATGGAGTCATGTGAGTTCTTTATATATTTTGGAGATCAAACCCTTGTCTGAAGTATCATTGGCAATTATGTTTTCCCATATAGTTGGTTCTCTTTTTATTTTAATGCTGTTTTCTTTAGCCATGCAGAAGTTTTTCAATTTGATGAGATCCCATTTGTTTATTCTTTCCTTTATGTCCCTTGCTTTAGGGGACATATCAATGAAGATGCTGCTGCATGGAATGTCTGAGATTTTCCTGCCAATGTTTTCCTCTAGGATTTTTATGGTATCACAACTTATCTTTAACTCTTTCATCCCCCTTGAATTTATTTTTGTGTATGGTGTAAGTTGGTGGTCAAGTTTCGCTTTTTTGCATGTAGCTGTCCAAATCTCCCAACACCATTTGTTGAAGAGGCTATTTTTATTCCATTTTATGCTTCTGCCCCCTTTGTTGAATATTCATGCTAGAGATTTGGGTTTAGTTCTGGGTTCTCTATTCTGTTCCATTGGTCTATGTGTCTGTTCTTATGCCTGTACCAGACTGTTTTTTTTAAGGATTTTATTTATTTATTTTTAGACACAAGAGAAGGAAAGGAGAAACAGAGGGAAAGACAGACATGTGCCCTGACTGGGAATTGAACCAGCAACCTTTTGGTTCGCAGGTCCATGCTCAATCCATTGAGCTACACCAGCCAGGGCCTGTACCAGACTGTTTTGATCACAGTGACCTTCTAATACAGTTTGATGTCAGGTATTGTGATCCCTCCTACTTTGTTTTCCTTTCTCAAAATTGCGTGGCTATTCAGGGTCATCTTCAATTTCATATAAAATTTTGAAATATTTGTTCTATATCTATGAAACATGTCATTGGTATTTTAAACAAAATTGGCAAGCCTGAAGCAGACTCATAAAAAAAAAAGAGAGAGATAATCCAAATAAACAAATCAGATATGAAAGAGTAGAGATTACAAGTGATACCACAGAGATACAAAGGATTATAAGAGATTACTACAAACAACTATATGCCAAGAAATTTGAAAACCAGTATTTATATACTTTTTTATTGTTTGTCTTGTTACATGGTATATGAATTTGAGAAAACAACCTTTTAGGAAAACCTTACAAAAATAATTAATTTTCCTATTTTGGCCATCAACTCCACAAAAAAAGAATCTTTTGCAAAATCATCCTTTCTTTACCTTCTTTGGTTTTTTCATGTTTCCTCAAATTGTGTGATTGTATGTATGCACGTGCATGTATTTACATGTGCAATGTTCCAGAAGAGTATATTTGGAATCAAGTAACTGTGGATTTGAATTATGATTGTTCTATGTGCTAACTGTCCAATTGTTACGAATATTAATTTTTCTGGGTCTTTCCCCCCTATTCCATTTTTAAATAAAAAATAACTTTCCTGTAGGATTTTTTTGTAAGGAGGTAAGTATATAGATAAAGTGATGATAGATTGGTAGATAGATAGACAGAGAGACACTGAGGTATTTGAAATAATTTCAGGTTTTCAGAGTATGTTCCAATATTGATACCAATTAATAAATATTATTTTCTTTCTGTACTTTGCAAACCCAAACATATACTTCACAACTCAGTCCAACGGCACTTTATTTATAAGTTTTTTTGTAGCTTGAGTTTATATTGTATATTTCACAATTACATTATTAATCTTTCTATTGCTTTATGTAATTTCTGCATTTGTAATTCCAATTATTCTATCCATCCTGTATTCTTGAAGACTGAGAACATATTTATTTTTCATTGTAACCTCAGAAACAATCACAGGACTGAGCCCAAATAGCCTTTAAAAATATTGAGCTAAGAAAAATATTAAATTAATAAATTATTCAGTTAATAATATATTGTTATTTATAATTGAAAGGTTACATATGATATTTTAAAAATTAAACACCTGTACAGAGTTACCAAAACTGGATTTTTGTCTCTAACTAAATGACTAATTTTCTCTCCTTTTAATCTGTGAAAGGAAGTGATGAATTTAATTGTATCTAAGTTATTTCTATCAATACTTATAACATTCTATATTTTTTACATTTAAGTACCTTGCTGAAAACTAAAAAGCAATTTACTTATGTGACAGTAATTGAGAATTTTGTGTTTAAAAGGAGGTATGTCCATTAATAACAAACAGAAAATCTCAGTCACTTTCAAGGGTAAAATTCAGATATTCTTTTGAGTTTTATCTTCTCTGTGTAAAAGAACTCCTCTGGTGTAAGCAGAGAATTTTACTCTGGCCAAGCATAGGCATGATTTATTGCAAGTGCTGGTTCAGATTGTTGCACAGGAATCCTCTGGTTAATGTTGCCAGTCTACATCTACAGGACTTAGTGACACTGTTATTAATCACTGAGAATCAAAGGATGCTATAAAGAAAGTGAGAAAGAAAACAGACCAGGACTCTGAAAGGGAATGTTCTTATCTAAGCCTAATTATAATAGCCCTATTAAAAAATGAATATCAGGAATGGCTTAGTAAAGAAAAGCAGTAAAGAAAAATGGAATATTTTATGCTTTAACAAGCTTGAGTTAGAATCCTTACCAAGGGTGTTTTCCTTTACCCATTTGTAGAGAACACTGCATACTTGTTATCTTGTCTTACTGTGTCTTTTCAGTATGGCATTTTAGGAGCATTTATGAACCAGTTTTCTTCAAATTGTATCCGTTAGACTACAATTGTGACTACCAAAAAGTAGCTTGAGCTACTCTACCTTCAAATGCAGAATTTGGGATAAGGATACATGGCTGTTTCCCAGAACCTTGCAGCCGAAAAGTAATGATGGTTCCCTCAGAAATGGACAAGGATAAGAAACTAGTAGAACTTCATAATTTACTCAGTCTCTCCTGTGACTTACTTTTTGTACTACATTCTTCCGTATCAAAGCCATACTTTCTCTATTCCTTGCTCTCATGGCAGGACACATTTCGCTGAAGATCTTGAATTTATAGGATAGAAATTTAACTACCAGCAGGACCACCATCCTCTGTGCCCAATTCCAACACCCTCTGGGAAACCACCTATGGCCTGCTGAGGTGGGTCACTAGTTTAATTAGTCATGTGGAGCTGGGCACGAGCACAACATTGGCTGGGGACAGGTCCAATGTTGTTGATTGGATAGGGAGATGTTATTTCAATAAACAAACATATAAATTTAAATAAAATAAAAACAGATAATGTTCCAAGGCCTGAGAAAATAAGTAATTCTACTATAGAACTTTTAGACTCTTGAATATTTATTTCAAGTCATTCCCCCTTTTACTAAGTATTCTTTGAAGAGGAGAGCTAGCTAACATCCAAGAGACTTGTGAAATTATACGATCCTTAAAAGCATTTAGGCTAAACCCCTTTTCCTCTCTCACCTGAAGCTATACAGGACCTAGTTCAATTCCCTTGTTAAAGGTTTCCTTTACTATAATATTTATATACAGCCCTGCTTCTATTTAAAATCTTTTAGAACAATATTCAAGCTTTTAGTGGATTACATATTATTTAATAATTTATAAGATATTATATATTAAATTTGCAATAAAAGGATATGAAAATTTACTTCAAAGTTGTATAGATAATTGTAGTACATTTATTCAAATATTTATTGATCTATTATTCAATAGATTGATTTATTCATTTATTGACTATTTTAAATCTTTACTAATATGCTGTATTTCCCAGACCTCTGGCTTCTCAGTTAATTATACTTTAAAATTTTAAAGGTTATTACCTTTGTCAGGCTTGGATTACGTAGCAGTGAGTATCTGAAAAGGCAGTAGAAAACCTTGTATATTTTATGGGCATTTCTATTCAGTGCACTAAGGTCAGCTAAGCCAGAGTATGACTAATGCAGTTCAGCAGAATATAGTTGCTCAGCTGTAAGCAGTCCTAAATTTCAGTTCTTGGGCAAAAAAAAAAAAAAAAAGTTCTCTTTCAACATGCTGAAATTACCTCAACATGAAAATTTAAAAATGCAACAATAATACTGGTTTAGTGTCTAAAAATATCCTTCTGATGGCAAGCCTGATCAATAACACAGTCTACAATGTAAGCTTTCAGTGTTTCACTAGGATCACAATCAGGATAAGATCTAGAAATGTATGCCTCTTTGAGAAAGAGTTCTCGTTTGAAAAAGGATCTTAGAAACATCTATCCTTTCCAACACTGGACAATTGATTTCTTTGTGGGATTATATAAACATGCTATTTGTCTGTGAATGTATTTGTTTGTATTTTGATACCAATAATTTACATTTAGGATCATGACATTGCAATTTATAATGATTTAATGTAGCACAATGTTATGAGCAATTTCTAAAACACTAAATGTTTAGTATAATATCCATGGCTGTACATTATTTGATAATATAGATAGGCCAGCATTTATTATCCTAATTCCCATTCATTGTATGTTATTTTGAATCTACCATTTTGCATTTTTGTAATGATGCAGTCAACATCATGCATAAATTTGCATGCGAATCTTTTATTTTGTATTCAGTGAACAGATTACTCATGTCACATGTAGCAGCCATTGCCTTTTCTTAAAGAAGCTCACCTCATCTTTGTGTTCTCCCTATCTTTTCTGTGCCTGCACAAGTCACATAATTCACATTGTGATGAGTTTCATGTATATCTTTATGGTCAATTTTATTAGATTTATATATATGTATATGTGCATGCTTAAAACAGAGTTGTTTCTTGTTTATGTTGGAGTTGAAATTATGTGCCCCTGATAAAGCTTCACTTTTCCTCTTAAAAATAATTTTTCCTAAATACCCATGGTTGATATATATGAGGAAGTACAATTCATTCACTTTAATGATTACATAGCATTAATTTCTCTAATGAGGTTCATTTAGAGTGCTTCAAATTTTTATTGACATAATACTGCAATGAGCATTCTTTTACATAACAGCTTTTGGGAGGAAAAATTAAACATTTAATTGCATGTACCTTGAAGTGGAAATGAGGGCTTATTTGCATTATTAATTTTACTAGATGCCCTCTCGCTGCTCTGCAACTTGAGCATCAGGATGGAAGTGTCTCCCGCCACAGGGAGAATGTCACATTTGATCTTCTTCTCTGAAGCAAGATTTTTTTTTATTTTCTTTTATTTAGAGCTTTTAAATATATTTTATTGTTTAAATGCACAATTTTCTGTTTTCTGTTGATGTTGACATTTCTTATCTATTTGATTGGTAATTTCAAATTCTCTCATGAATTGCTGGTCAGCTACTTTGTCCATTGTATGTACTATCTTTAAAATTAGTAAAAGTCCTTTATACACTTTTAAAACTAGACTTCTTGATTTTTAAATATGTTATAAAAATTCACCTTAGCCTATTGTTCTATTTTCTAAGATGGCCTGTGTTGTGTTTGTGTTTTGCTAAGAGGAGGGTCTGTCCAGAAGGTATCCAGCCATGTAATATGAAAGCTGGAGACATTTATTGAAGAAGGTACAAGAAACATTGTACATAGGACAATGACTCCTCAGTCCCCTTCAAAGTAGGCACCTTGGGACCTCACACAGTTCTCCCAATCACCATTAACTTCCCCATCATATTTTCCATCTCATCAATGGTCTGATAGCTCATCCCTTTCAAAGGTGATTTTAGTTTCAGGAAACGCCAGAATCCACAGGGCAACAAATGTGGGCTATAGCAGGGCTGATTCTCAAGGATGATTTGATGTTTTGCCAAAAAAACTGTACAAGATGTGATGCATGAGTGGGCACATTCTTGTGATGAAGCTGCCAATCACCAGTTGCCCAGAGTTTCAGGCTTCTGAATCATCTTAATAGGTTCTGTGGAGGAATATTCCAGCTTAATGCAAAATTTGATGCAGATCCATTGCTCTACTTGCTCAGTCACTTTGAATGCAACAGCCACACAGTATACATGCTTTCTAAACTGTGTACTGCTCTGACTGACTAGTACAGAGAAGTCATTTTTCACACATGCACATTCCAGTCCACTTTCATTGGCTGCCAGATTACATGGATGTGGAGCAAACCATTCTCATTATGTTAATAATGGCTGGATTTTTCCAGACAGGCTACACACACACACAATATTTAGCATATAAAAGCCTTAAAATCAATTAAAATGACAGTGCAAAAACATATAAATAGGAAGGACTTGCAAGATATCTCACAAATAATGAGCTATAAATGACCAAATGGAGCATCTTAAAAATGAAAGAAAATAAACATAAGTGGAGGAAATCACACAATATTATTAATTTTTACTCATAAGCATTTTTAGAAAGAGCTATGCCATAGCAAAGTGCAGTACTAAGAATTCATCTGAGAACAAAAATAAATTGCTGCTTTTTTAATACAGAAGTAATACAATAATTTCTACTAATATTATACAGAAGTAATACAATCATTTCTACTGTTATTATTTCTAGTTTAAAATAAGACAAGCTCCTTAATCATTTCTCTTCATGTCAGAATTGCAGTGTATCAGCAGTTTTATTTGACAAAAACACACTTAGAACAACAAATATTAGGATTGAATCAATGCTACTTAGTATTTCAATCAATATTTCAAACGATGTTAGCCATACGGCATTCTTTCAACCATGTGCATATCCTTAGTTGCATAGCTGAAGAAGATTTGCTCACTCAACTTGATATAGTTCATCTAATTGGTAAGTTACAGTAATAGTCATGAGTCTAATATACTGTATTTCTTAACTATTTCCTCCTGCTATTTACATATATGCTCATGGCAAAATTAGTATTTTCCCTCATCTCACTACATTTAGGTATCTGGTTATATTCCCTCCTTTGCAATATATTTTAGTAATTCTTTCCTTTCATATCAGAAAAAAGTTCTTCCCCAATTTTCATTTGCTAAAACTATTCTATTAATTTCTAATATTTTCTTGATCTTACCTAATATTATCCTCTGATATATTATTCTTTATAATCATATAATCTTAACTTTCACCTGGGTATATACTTCCTGCAAGAGATTACATTTCCCAGCCCCTTTTAAAACTTGTATAATCCTGCTAAACAATAACAAATAGCAAAAAAAAGATAGATATTGCTTATGAATTGTTATTCCTAAAGAAATGTGTGTGTACTTTCCCTTTCCTTCCCTCCCCTCTGCCATACCTCTGTCTTGGACTTGAAGAAAATTGTATTAAAAAAAACACAACTAGGACAGTAGAACTGGAGACAATGGGGAAATGAGGAGTGACTTCTAATAAGTATAGAAGTAATTCTTGGTGTGATGAAAATTGATTGTGGTGATGCTTCCACAGCTCTGTGAATATACTAAAAAACAATGAATTATGGCACATTAAATGGGTGAATTATATTATACGTAAATTTTACCTCAGCATGCTATTATTTAAAAATAAGTGCATGAAAGATACTGGGATTTTAGAAAAATGTCTTGGTATTCAACATTGTGAGTGAGGCATTTTTATGAGACTCATCTATGTGAAAACAGCTTGTCTGGGGTAAAGCCAGGAAAGGACAGTTGAAAATGGCAGGTTGGGACAATTTACGATGACTTTGAATACCAGGACAAAGTGTTTAAGAGGAATTGCACAGAGAATGAAGAGCCTTTGAAGACATTGGACCTGGAAAATGACAAAACTACAGCTGTATCTCTACAATATGTAAGTAGCCATAAATTACAGGATTAATTGGAGCAGGAGACACTAAATAAAGGTTGTGTTTGGTACAGTGCCCAATGGGTGTGAGAGAAAAGAGTAAGTATAGCTGATGGAGTTTTAAAGTAATTGATATAAAATATTATTTAAATAAAAGTATAAGAGGAGGTGCAGCTTGGAGTGAATAGGTAGTAAATTTGTTTTGATTATGCCAAATTGGAGTATTGGTATAACCTATAAAGCAATTTAGAAATGTGACCTGGAGACAGCAAAGCAAGGGGCACCGTTCCCTCTCAGACCCCTCCCCCACATATAGCATCAGGAAGCAGCAACGTGGGTTGCCCCGCCCTGATGAACACATAAGGCCCCACCCCTTTCAATGTAACAGGCATGCCAAGACAAAAATAAAATGGCCCAAATGAAAGAACAGATCAAGGCTCCAGAAAAAATACAACTAATTGACAAAGAGATAGCCAGCCTACCAGATGCAGAGTTCAAAACATTGGTAATCAGGAAGCTCACAGAATTGGTTGAATATGGTTGCAAATTAGAGGGAAAAATGAAGGCTATGGAAAGTGAAATAAAGGAAAATGTACAGGGAACAATAGTGATGGGAAGAAAACTTGGACTCAAATTAAAGGAGTGGACCAGAAGGAAGAAAGAAAATTCAACCAGAACAAAATGAAGAAACAAAAACTCAAAAAAATGAGAGAGGCTTAGGAACGTCCAGGACAACTTTAAACATTCCAACATCTGAATCATAGGGGTTCCAGAAGGGGAAGAGGAAGAGCAAGAAGTTGAAAACTTATTTGAACGAATAATGATGGAGAACTTCCTTAATCTGACAAAGGAAATAGACTTCCAGGAAGTCCAGGAAGCTCAGACAGTCCCAAAGAAGTTGGACCCAAGGAGGAACACACCAAGGCCCATCATAATTACATTAACCAAGATTAAAATGAAGGAGAGAATTTTAGAAGCAGCAAGAGATAAAGGCAGAGTCACCTACAAAGGAGTTCCCATCAGACTGTCAGCTGATTTCTCAAAAGAGACCTTGCAGGCAAGAAGGGTCTGGAAAGAAGTATTCTAAGTCATGAAAGGCAAGGACCTACATCCAAGATTACTGTATCCAGCAAAGCTATCATTTAGAATGGAGGGGCAGATAAAATGCTTCCCAGATAAGGTCAAGGTAATAGATTTCATCATCACCCAGACCTCATTATATGAAATGTTAAAAGGACTTATCTAAGAAAAAAGATAAAAAATATGAACAGTAAAATGACAACAAACTCACAGCTATTAACAACTGAACCTAAAAACTAAAACTAAAACTAAAATAAAGTAAGCAAACAACTAGAACAGACAGAATCACAGAAATGGAGATCACATGGAGGGTTATCAGCAGGGGAGTGGGAGGGAGAGAGAGGGAGAAAAGGTACATAGAAGAAGGCGCATAATCAGCAGGTAAAAAATAGACAGGGGGAGGTTAAGAATAGTATAGGAAATGTAGAAGCCAAAGAACTTATATATACAACCCATGGACATGAACTAAAGGGGGGGATGTGGGTGGAAGGCGTATGCAGGGTGAAGGGGAATAAAGGAGGGAAAATGGGACAACTATAATAGTATAATCAATAAAATATATTTTAAAAAATAAAATAAATATAGCCTAAAAGGTTGGGAGGACTGAAAATTTTTGGATGACAAAACTTTTTCTGAGGATGCTAATTAACTCGTACTGCTGTGGTTTTAGTAACTTAACCTTATCACAGGTAATTTTTTTCTCTAAACTATGGACATTCAATACTTCTTTAGCAATATTTGACATTGATATCATATTGATGATAGGAAAAACTGTTTCAGGACAGTCTCAGCTCCATGGCATTTTCATGAGAAGTATAACAAGGCAACTTTGTTTAGTGCATGCAGCTTTCCTCCAGGCTTGGCAAAAGACACTGCAATTCCCTGCTCACACTGGTGCTCTGTTGGGCAGCTCTGAGCAGCATCTGCATGACAATACCGAAGGGCCCTGACCAAAATAATCAACATCATGTTTCCAAGTTTCACTTTAAACAAAAATTAACACTAGGGATAATATTTGTATTTGATTCATGAATAAGTAACTCTTTGGTTTCTGATTCACTTGACTCATGAATAAGTATCTTATGTCAATGATATAAATATCATTGACAATATATCACAAAATCACTACATAATAAGCCTCACTGACTGAACTAGGATCCCCTAGTGAAATTTTGCTCTCTGTGAAATCACTAGATGCTCATGGTGAGTGATCTTGCCTTTTATCAAAGTGTTGTGCTTCACATTACCGCCGAGAATATTCCATCTCACACATCACTAACTCAGAGATAATCAGGGCTGGACTCGGGGATTTATTGTACTTTGGTTGTAGGACAGGTTTAATTGTGCATGACTGATGCAAACCACCTGTTTTCCCCAAAACCCTATTTCATTGCGTCGTTTCTCCCTAGTCTTACAGTTTTCATTGTGACATCTATCTTACTATGATTGTATTTGTTATATTAGAAGAAAGAAATAATAGTAAATTGTTAGAAAGAAGTTGGACACATGTCACTAATATGTATTTAGAAATATTTCTTGGTTGGTGAACTTTGGAATTTCAAACTTTGTGTTAATTTCTGAATAACCTATTGTTCATTGTTGAATTAGTAGTTAAAAAATTTCACCAGAAAAATGTGTTTACCTGGAACTAAAAAGCATTTCAACCGCAATTTTATTTATTTAGCTGCCTATTCAGAGCATTTTCCACATTATTGTAATTAAACTTTTTGAAAAAATAGCATTTTACATAGCTAACGTATATGAAGTTATCTTTCTTTTAATGAAGAAAAATTACCTTAATTGACCAGCAACAGAGATATATCTGGCTTGAAAAGCCTAAAATATTGATTTTCTGGCCCTTTTCATTTAATTTTATCATAACTTAGTCACACAATCTTCAATGTGAAGAGTACCAGGCGTTTATTCATAAAATTGGTATTCAACACAGACAGAACTTCTAAAGATCAACAAAAAATGACAAAAAGTGCAATAGCCACATCAATATTTCCAGTGTGTTTTTTCCTCAAGAATAAAGCAAACTGCCTTTAAAATGTAAAAACTATGTCCTTTGGCTATTTGTATGTTCTCTTTGGAGAAACATCTACATAAGTCATCTGCCCTTTTATGTAATCTGATTGTTTGATTTTTTGGTATTGGGTAGTATGAGTTCTTTGTAAATTTTGGATATTAACCCCTTAACAGATGTGTTATCAGCAGATATCTTCTGTTCTGTAGGTTGTCTTTTCATTTTGCTGATGGTTTTCTTTGCTGTAGAAAAACTTTTTAGTTTGATTTAGTCCCATTTGTTTATTTTTCTTTTCTTTCCCTTGCCTCAGGGAATATATACAAAACATATTGCTAACAGAAATGTCAGAGACTTTAGCGCCTATGTTTTCTTCTAGGGTTTTTATGGTTGGCAGACTTACATTTAAGTCTTTAATCCTTTTTCATTTTATTCTTGTATACGGTGTAAGAAGGTGGTCTAGTTTCATTTTTTTTTTCAGGTATCTGGTGAATTTTATCAACACCGTTTTGGGAATAGGCTGTCTTTACCCCATTTTATGTTCTTGCCTTCTCTATCAAATATTAATTGATCATAGTGGTGTGGGTTTATTTCTGGACTATTTTGTTTCATTGATTTGTGTGTCTGTTTTTATGCCAGTACAATGCTGTTTTTATTATTGGGTTGCCCAAAAAGTCTGTTTGCTTTTTTCATAAAATAAAAGACACATTTTTTCATTTTCCCCAATAACTATATTGATTTGGATATTTTGAGTATGTTGGCTATTTCCTGCATGGTATAACACTAATTGCAATTAATGTCTTGATTTGATCACTATAAACTTCAGCTGGTCTACCTGAGCATCATCCAGTGAGAAATCTCAAGCACGAAACTTCTCAAATCACTTTTGACATATTTGGTCTGTCACAGCCCCTTCTTACACTGCGCAAATCCTGTTTTTGTGTTTTCTTTTCCTTTTTTTTTTTTGAGTTTCAGTTGCATGTTTACCTTTCTTGAAGTAATAAAGCATAATGTGCTGAAAATGTTGCATATTTTCTTCCATCTTCAATATTCAAATGGCTACTCAAAAATTCACCAATTTTGATGTTTTTTAAATATACACTGATATGACAGCTGTCAAAATACAATATAATAAACTTGTTCCAAGTGAAGTTAAAGACAACTAAATGCTACTAGAGCCATCTTACAGGGAAAAAAAAAAACTTTTTGGCCAACCCAATACTATGATTTGCCTTATGGTATAGTTTGATATCAGGTAGTGTAATGCCTCTAAATTTATCCTTCTTTCTCAAGATTGCTATGGCTCTTCAGGGTCTTTTGTGCTTCTGTATACATTTTTTGGATTATTTGTTCTAGTTCTATGAAACATGCCATTGGCATTTTGATAGGAATTGTGTTGACTCTATAGATTACTTTGGATAATATGAACATTTTAATGATGTTAATTCTCATCCATGAGCACAGTATATGCTTTCATTTATTTGGATTTTCTTCAATTTCTTTCTTCAGTGTCATATTTTTCTGTGTACAGATCACTTATCTCCTTGATTAAATTTATTCCTAGCTATTTTATGAGGCATTGTAAGCGGGATTGTTTTCTTAGTTTCTCTTTTTGATATTTCATTGCTGGTGTATAAAAATGTAGCCAATTTGTGAACATTAATTTTGTATGTGGCTACTTAACTTTATTCATTTATCAGTTCTAGTAGTTTTTAGACGAAATTTTTAGGGTTCCCCATATATATTATTAATTCATCTGCAAATAATGGCAGTTTTACTTCTTCATTTCCAATTGGATGCATTTTATTTCTTTTCTTGTCTAATTATTTTGGCTAGGACTTCCAGTGCTATGTTAAATAAGAAAAGAGTGAAAGTGCACATCCCTGTCTTATTCCTGATGTTAAGGAAAACACTTTTATTTTTTTTTCCCATTCAGTATGATGTTAGCTATGGGTTTGTCATATATGGCCTTTATTATGTTGAGATATGTTTACTTATTCCCACTTTGCTGAGCGTTTTTTTTTTTTTTTGTCATAAACGGGTGCTGGATTTTTTTAAATGCTTCTTCTGCATCTACAGATATAATCATATAATTTTTATCCTTCATTTTGTTTACATGGTGTATCAGCTTAATTTACGTGCAGATATTGTACCAAACTTCCATCCCAGGAATAAATCCCACTTGATCATGGTGTATGATCTCTTAATAAATTTCTATATCCAGTTTGCTAATATTTTGTTGAGGATTTTTACACATATGTTCATCAGGGAAATTGGCCAATAATTTTCTTTATTTGTAGTTTCTTTATCTGGTTTTGGAATTCAGATAATACTTGCCTCATAAAAATAAATGAGCTTGGAAGAAATCTCTCCTCTTAAATGTTTTGGAATAGTTTGAGAAGAAAAAATATTAGTTCTTTTTAGGTTCATCAGTGAAGCAATCTGATCCAGAATTTTGTTTCTTAGGAATTATTTCATTACTGCTTTTATTCCATTGGTTGTAATTTTCCTGTTTAAGTTTTTAGTTTGTTTCTTCTTGATTCAGTTTTGGAAGATTGTGTGTTTTAGGAATTTATTCATTTCTTCCAGGTTGTCCAATATGTTGGCATATTTTTGTTTGTATGCTTTCTTATAATTCCTCATCAGCTATTGATTATCCTATTTCATTTCTGATTTTATTTATTTGGCTCCTCTCTTTTTTTTTCCTTAATGAGTCTGGCTAAAGATTTGTTCATCTTATTTATCTTTTCAAAGAACCAGCTCTTTGTTTCATTCATCATTTATATTTTTGGATACTATCTTGTTCATATCTATTCTGCCCTTTATTATTTTCTTCCTTAAGCTCACTTTTGCCTTTGTTTGTTGTTCTTTATCCACGTCCTTTAGGTGTAAGTTTAGATTGTTTGAGATTTTTCTTTTTTCTTAATGTACGCCTGTATTGCTATGAATTTCCCTCTTAGGACTATTTTTTGCTGTGCCACATAGATTTTGGGTTGTTGTGTTTTCATTTTCAGTTGTCTGAAGGTACATTTGGATTTCTTCCTCCATCTCTTTGTTAACCCATTCATTGTTTAGTAACCTGTTTTTTAACCTTCATGTGTTTGTATGCTTTTCAGTTTGTTCCTTGTAACTGATTTCTAGCTCCCTACTACTGTGGTCAGAGAAGATGCTTGATATGATTTGTCTTTTTTAATTTACTGAGACTTGTTTTGTGTCCTAACATGTGGTTTATCCTGGGAATTGCCCCATGTGTACTTGAAAATAATGTATATTCAGCTACTTTGGAAAGAAATGTTCTGCAATACCAGTTAAATCCATCTGGTTCAGTGTGGTGTTAAGGCTACTATTTTTTTTGTTGTTGTTGATTTTTAGTCTGGAAGATTTATACATTGATGCCAATAGGGTGTTAAATTCCCCTACTATGAATGTGTTACTGTTGATCTCTTCTTTTATCTCCATCAATATTTGCTTCATATATTTTGATGTCCCTATGTTGGGGACACAAATGTTTACAACAATTGTAAGTTCTTGTTGAATTGATCCTTTGAGCATTATGAAATTACCATCTCTGTTACTTATTACAAAGAACAAAATGGCAATAACTATGTACTTGGCAATAATCACTTTAAATATAAATGGATTAAATGTTCCAGCCAAAGGAAGGTGGGTAGCTGACTAGATAAGTATACAAGATACATATATATATATTATCTATAGGAGACCCAGCTCACAAGAAAGACACACACATATTGAAAGTAAAGGTAAAGAAAAAGATATTTCATGCAAATGGAAACAAAAAAAAACTGGGGTAGCAATACTGATAACAGTCAAAATAGACTTTAAAACAGAGGCTATAATAATAGACAAGGACCTGGATACACACCAAGAGGACACTCAGTAGGTCAGTAGACTTATGAAAAGATGCTCATGGTCACTAACCATTAGAGAAATGCTAATGAAAACCACAATGAGATATAACCTCACATATGTCAGAATGGCTATCATCAATAAACCAACCAATAAAAAGTGTTGGCACAGATGTAGAGAAAAGGGAACCCTTATGCTTTGTTTGGGGGAATGCAGATTGGTGCACCATGGGAAACAAAAATTAAAAATGAACTGACTTATGACCCAGCATTTTTATTTTTGCATATATATTTGAAGAAACCAAAAACACTAATTCAAAAGAACATATGCCACCTAATGTTCAATGCAGAGGTATTTACAATAGTCAAGACATGGAAGAAACCCAAGTGCCCATCTACAGACAAGTGGGAAAAAAGTGGTGGTACACACTTATGATAGCATATTACAGGACCATAAAAAAGGATGAAATCTTCACCTTGAGGCAGCATGGATGAACTCAGATGGTATTATCCTAAGTGAAATAAGTCAGTTAGAGAAAGACAAATATATGATTTCACTTATACGTGGAATAGAGAACAAAATAAAAAAAAAACAAAATCAAAATAGACTCATAGATTAGGGGAACAAACTGATGGTTGCCAGAGGGGGATGGTGTTTGGGAGAATGGGTGAAAAAGGTGAAGGTATTAGAATTACAAATTGGTAGTACAAAACAGTCACGTCTAGGAAATATTGTAATAACTGTGTGTGGTGTCAGATGGGTACTTGAAATATCAAAAGGAACTCTCTGCAAAGTATATGATTATTTAATCACTATGCTGTATAACTGAAACTAATACACAATATTATTGAATCTATACTGCAATTTAAAAATACAAATTTTAACAAGTGTAAAAAAGTATTAAAACTGTTAGTAATAAGAAAATGCTAATTGTACCAACAATGTAATATTGTTATATGGATTTTATTGGGGATAGGCAAAAAGTTTGACAGTATCAAGTTTTGTCAAAATGTAAATTAGCAGGAAATTGCATGTCATGTGTAAAGATTTTACAACACTTTAAAAAACAATCTAAGAGCCTACACTTCTGTTTCCAAATATATTCTTTCTCCAGAGAAACTATTATATGGTTAAGCAGAGGTAGGTATCAGGATACCTATCCATAGGTATAGTTTTTATTAGGGAAGAATTTGAAACCACATAAATGCCTGTGATAGTAAAATAAATAAAGATACTGCTTTATAGGAAATACAGTGTGGGCAGTCAAATGAAAGACATATTAAAATTTGAAAGCATTCATGCACAGGCATGCCATTGGCAGCTTCTTCCAAGTTGAGTGGGTGTGTCCGCTGCTCCCCTGAGTGTTTGTTCTGAGGCTACTCTTCCTTCTCTGACTATTGTTTCACAGGCTGTGTTTGCCTTGTTGTTGTGTAACTGCAATTGTCAGCTTTATCTTTTCTATTAACTTTTTGTGTCTCCCAAAAGCTTTACTTTTATACATCATTTCATTCTTCTGTTGTAAACAAGCAGCATTATGAACAATAAATTTCTCACACCAAAGGGAGCCCTTGTTTTAAAAAATTACATAAATAGAAGTGTGAACAGGGATCTCTCAAATAAAATGTTGAAGGAGAAAAATAAGTCACAGATTATTCTCGTTACTTAGAGATGCTGAACTTTGAGATAAATAGCATCACTGAGTAGGTTTTAAAATTATCTTCCTTGAGAAGACGAGGTTGTTGTCTACATTGGGATTTGCATGTTGACTACATCACCGTGAGATCTAAAGTGATTCTGTACACTTATGGCCATGCATCTAATTTTAGAGAATATCAAATTGTAAGGAAAATATGTTCTTCTGAGGAAGAATAGAGATAAAACTTCTCTTTCACAGCACTGCCTAATTCTTAGTCATTTATTTGAGGACAAAGTAATATCTGACCCATACTTAGAACAAGTGAAGAGTAGTTGACAAATACTTATGCGTAGCTAAACAAACTGTAAATGCGATTGTGCCATGTAGAATCATAACATCTTTTAAAATTTTCATACACTGTGAATCTCTAGTAAGTTTCAATTACTAGTTAGTAATAATGCTAAGAAGACATACAAGTGTGTTAATCTATTTACCAACACAATTTTCATTTTCTTGCTGAGGGCAACTATTCCCGAAGTCCCATACTCTTAACCGTCATCAGAAATTTATTATGGCTTTCCAAGTACAAGTATAACCTTTAATTTTAAGTGTCAAGGGAGAAATGTCTACTCTAATTAAAACAACATAAAAGGCAGGTTTTTACTGTGTGAGTAAGCTGGACTCATTGCTGTTTTAAAATTGCAGGTATTATATAGGCAATTCCAATTTGCAAAAGCACTGGGTGTCGCAATTTCATTTTTAAGACATTTGTGAGTTTGAAAACCCTCTATCAAAAGAAAAAAATATCACTGAAACATGATTTGGTTTACAGAGATTTTATAAAGAGTTATTTAACCAACAGAATTCCTGAATTTAAACTTTATTCTCTAATATTTATTTATCTCTAAAAATAGGCAATTGTATTTTTACCTCTTAGTTTTATTTTTCCATTTCTGCTGGACTCCTTCAGTCTACAATTTAAAAAAGTAGTTTCCAAAGATGAATTTCTATATATCAAGAAATTCCTCATTGTGCTTTATGAATGAATTTATGTGTTCTGTTAGTCTGTCTGTACTTCAAAAAACTTCCTCTATCCAGTATCCATTCCGTATTCACATGGGCTCATCCACTACCAAGAATATGGTTTAGCCTCGGTCAGATGCACTTGACCATGATCCTCTATCATTTGAATTCTCACCATTATTCTAAAACCTTAATGTTTGAAATGCAGAACATTCACTACAATGTCAGAGAAGTCAACATGATTAACAAATGTCTGTCTTATGGAGTATTGGTATCTTAGGATGTTTTAAAGGCACCACAGTTATTGCATGTTTCACTACATCAGTTTTTAGAAATCTGTCATCAACTAGTCTAATTCACAGCATTAATAAGTTCTTTGTAAATAGCGAAACTCCTGAGAGTAAATTCTCCCATGGTCTAGGGGGGAAAATGCTTTGAACCTCCCCTACCTCACTTTGAGATCAGCATGATACTGGTATTTTTAAAGTGGTATTTAAAAGTATATCCCCATATTTTAAATACAGTGTCTCATTTGGTTCTCACAAAACATAATGAAATACATTCTGGTTTTTAGAAATAAAAAAAAGCTAGGATTTAAAGAGCTTACCTAATTGGACCAAGGTCACTTGTAAAGCTTTGTGACCAAGCTGGAATTGGAACCATACCTGACAGGCCCCAGAGCATCCTTTCATTATCACTGGGCTCTAACACTTTCATGCTACATTGACAAAAAAGAATAGGGTTAAAAATGAGTCATTTCCCCAGGGGGGGAAAAAAAAACAACCCTATAGTTCAAAATAGCCTTTGTTCAGATTTCTATTAATATTGAAACTAGTAGTACTTAATTTCATTTAGGCAGTTATGTTCATTGAGAATTCACTCTTTATGCTATCTAAGTAATTTGTTAATTTGTAAAAATGTACTTCCTTTTTTTTGAAAAACTCTTCAAGTTTCCTGACAAAAATGGTTTCTTGAATTGAAACTTCTTCTTATGTTCTGATGTTATTTTATTAGGCAAATATCTTTGTCTCTATATTCACTGATGTTCCCAGTAGCAGGGAGAGTGTCTGGCACATAAAATGCATCAATGAGCATTTGATGAATGAATGAATTATTTGATTTTTCATGTCAGTGAGAACTCTGGCTATTTTGAGTGAGAGACTAAAATAATTATATTGTGATGCCCTTTCATACCCCATACTTATATAACACCTTTGTTTAAAATGTTATATTTTTTATGTGACTTATTTTATTTTTCAGTAAGAAATATATTGCTATAATCTGTAGATAAATACCTTTTCAGCTCTAGGAAATACAAACATATATTTAACCAGCATTTTAAAATTTTATCTAAAGTAAAGAAAGATTACTGGCCAGAATATTCTACATTTTTTCTATATTGAGGGAAGTCATGTATTCAATATTTTGAATTAGAGTCAGTAGCTGGGTTTAGTCATTTGCACATCTAACTACAACTTTCAGGATTCTACCATTTAATTCAATTGAGACTCTTATCTGGGCTTCTTGGAATGGAAGTCTAGCTCTTACTATTTTCTGTCACATCTTGAACTTGTATTTTCACTTGATGTTGGTTGTTCTTTTTCAACCTGAAGTCCATGTTCTTTCCCACAGTAGAGGAAAGCAAAATATGGTATGTTACACACTCAGAAACTCTTGGTAGAGGTGGGAGAATTAAGAGACAAAGAACGATAGACGAGTAAGGAAAGAAAAAGGAAGGAAGGAAAGGTAACAAGTGAAGAAAAAGTGAGACTCAGAGACTGACTTACAACCTTCGTGATAAAGGGAGAATGAAATTTGTTTATAAAAAGATATTGCTCGTCTTATTGCCTCCATTATTTTTCCATGATTTTTCCAAAGACTTAAACGTTAAAATAATAACAGTATCCCTTATTCTCCCATTTGCTGTAATGATCAAAGCAAGTAAGAGCCAAATGTAAACTGGGAAATGGATGGCAGTTTCAAAGCAAGCATAGTGACCCTACTGTGTTGGACCGACCAGATTTGAATTACCAGAATTCTAGACTGTTCTTCCTACCTTGGCCTGTTTCCTGTGTTCAAAGAAGATAGAGAAGGTTGTGAAAGTTAAATAGTAAAATGCAAATTTTGAGTGGAGCCAAAAATACACCTACGCATATGATCTAACTTGATTTACTCAGCTGGTATGTCGGTACACAGTGCCATTGCTGTTTTATATTAAGCAAGTTCGCAAAACAAACAAAAATGTTTATTATACTCAGAGTAAGAAATGGAATTTGATTCTTCAACATTTTTACACACCAGAGTAAATATGGTTTGTAAAATATAAATATTTTATGATACCATTTAAACGCTGCCCTACAAAAAGAAGAAGGACATCTTTTCAGGTTGAATAGACTCTCCAGATAAATGCTATATTAACCACAAAATGTGACATCACTTTCTACTGTTCCCTATGCCAAAAAAAAAATATTTTGTTTTATAAATATATTACTAAATACAGGGCCTGGCACAAATAACACCTTTTTTATTACAAAATCCTTTATTACACAATCATAAGCATGTAATTCTATAACATAACAATATCACACTCAAGCACACCAGATGACCTTTTAGGTGAAATGTTCAAATAAAAGCTATAAATTATTACACCCATATTGTTAGCCTACCAACCAAACTCAATCAGGCCTTACTTCTGCCGGACCCTGTAGTTAGGACATCCTAATGTATAATGAAATGAAAACACAAAGGGGATTGAAAATTTAATGAATCAAATATTTTAGTGATGGGTGTTATATAAGTTCATCTTTTTCTCTAAAGCTCTCTACATCATTCCCTCAGCTTATATGTGCATTTGAAATGTACTAGAGTACACATTAATGTGGTAAGTTGCACTTCCATATGACACAGCTGAGGTCTCCGAGGTCTGAGAATCCACACTGTGCTGCTCAGCCTCATTGTGCCGTGAGCATGTCTGGCTGGTCAAAACATGAACTGGGTGTAGTGTGCACTTTGATTAGCACAAGGTCATTTTCTCATTCAAGGAAAATGGAACTACAAACATAAATGAAAGAGTGAGTCAATAGCAGCATGTGTTGTGGCAAAAACGTCCACAACTTCAGAAAATGCAAGAGCCTTCAAATTATATAAAGAGAATTTCTAAGTCAAAAGGGAAATAAAACATCACAGAACGTCATGGTTAAAAGAAACTAAGAGGTCAAGTGCTATGGTCAGTCCTCTGATGATTGAAGGGCCTCTTTAAACACCAAGTTTGCTTTTTGCTTCCTTGTGATAGTTTGTTTTTTTAAACCTGCAATGTAATTTTGTTGTGGATAAAGCACTAGATACAATCCATTTCTAAGAATTCACAATTACCAAAAAATATGAAATAGGGCAATATCCCTTTCACTAAAATTATGCTGAGTGGGTGCTTGGATTTCTCTAAATTCAATTTGCTTTGATTTTCATTGAGTTGATTAAAAAGATTAATGCTTTCAATATCTTGGTAGAAATCTTTGTATTTTAAATTGGGAACAGAGCCTCTGAATTGATACTATATTTTGATAAGTTATCTTCAGATCTGTTTCTATACAAATATCACTGAGGTCCTGATAGAGTCCAAATACTGGGCCAGCTGGGGAATGGGCATTGGACTAGAACATAAACCATATGCTCAAAGAGTTCAAAGCACACTGAATAGTATGGAGATACAGTATAAATAAGTGTAGTCATTATGCTGTATTGCTCATCCTATCACATTTTCTAACAGCAAATGAAGGGAAAATTCAAATATATGAAAAAGCAGAGTACCCAAAGACAACTTTGACATCATTTTAAATACTGTGCTCACTTACCAGCAGGCTGTCAGAGTTTGGGAAATAAACTAAAAGGATGACAGAGAAAAAATAGAATTGCAAAGGAATTTGATCTTTCAAAAAAAAAATGTTCTTCATCTCAAGATATTTCTTCAAAATGGTTGTTTAATTCTGGAAACTCAGATGCAACATCCACTTGAATCTTCTTGCGAATAAAATCCGAAGCACTGTCCTGTTCCTAAGCTTTTTGGGGAGCATCACAAACATGTAGTGTGTAGAGTGCATTACGATACATCCAGCACACTGATGTAGCCACCTCTATTTTCTTCATGTAGATGAAGAAATAGAATATTGCAAGTTGATTTTCTGTCCATGTTCAATTACTATGCTCTGCTTCCTCCACAAAGTCAATTACCCTCCTGAATTCTATTCAATATATTAGTTTTGCTTGTTTTTCTAATAGAATCATATTATATGTTATTATGGCTTATCCAGCTCTTTTCCTCTTGCAAGATTCATCCACTTTGATGTGTGTTGTTGCAGTTAATCCATTTTTATTTTTGCAAAATATTATATTTTTGAACAAAATACACATTGTTTATAGTCTCTTCTGTTGTTAGACATTTGAAATGTCTTCATTTTTTGGTTGTCTCAACTAATGCTTTTATAAACATGCAGACATTTCTCTTAGCTATACAACCAGAAGTGGCAATGATAAGTAATAGGTCACACACAAGTTCAACTTCAGTAGGCAGTTCTAAACGATTTTCCAGTGCAGCTCTGGAAGTTTACATGACTAGCAGGGATATTGGTTACCTAATAGTACATAGCAAACTAATAAAATCTTAGTGCCTTAACACAATAACTATTTTATTATACCTCATGGATTTTTGGATGAGAAATTCAACTATTTAAGGATGATGCTTATGAGAGAATGTGTAGTGTGTTTGGCAATAATTTTTGGGGTCAGAGATTTTATTTTTCTTTTAGGCAGGAGCTGATCGTCTGTGGTCAGAAAAGATGGGTTAGCCCTCAAATTTTCAAAGGCCTGGTAAACTTAAAGGAGAGGATTCATTCCATGATTAAATATTCTCTGGGGAATAAAAAATAAAGTTATTCTGTCAAGCAATATACAGTCTAAAATTGGGGGTTACATGTAATAATAACATCTAGAAGCACTCAGATTGCATACATTCCATGACAAAATTATATGTGCACCAAGGTACAGAGTGGCCATGG
Organism: Anoura caudifer; assembly: GCA_004027475.1. Lineage (NCBI taxonomy): Eukaryota > Metazoa > Chordata > Mammalia > Chiroptera > Phyllostomidae > Anoura > Anoura caudifer. Next base: position 138,474 of record PVKU01003979.1, read on the forward strand.
AGATTTCTCTCTAGAAGACTCCAGATTCCAGATGTGCACCAGAAATTACTGCTGAGCAAACAACTCTCTCAGGATGCCTAATTTTCTAAGCAAGGAAATTGTGCTTTGGTACATTCCTGAATCTAAAATCTTTTTGATGGGCAAAAGAGGCAGATGGGAGCACAAACTTATTTATCGGGTAAGTTTTCAAGAGGAGGTAGTAGTGAGGATATAGAGATTTTTGTGCCATATTAAGTAGGTTGAATTTAATTCTGTGAGCTGTTTTAGATGAGGTAGAGACATAATTTACCTTTGGGAAAGATATCCTAGCATCTATGGTTAGTCAATTGGAAGTAGAATGTGTAAATAGTGACAAAAGGTACTTAAGAGACAAATGCAGTTTTCTATGTGAGATTATTAGGGTCTCAACTGGGGGTGTGGTCATGAAAAAGATACAATGTTAGAGACAGAATCATTGATGCCTATTTAACAACTGAATGAGGGTTTAGTGAGTGGAAAAGTAACCTGTCTGATTTAAGACTGATGTCTGGATGAAGGGCAAGTTCACTTAGAACTGACTGGATGGGAGAAGGTAGCTACAGCATTATTTTTCATGCCCTAACATGCTCTATAAAGAAAGTGAAAAAATGAATAAACATGAACATAACAAAAACATTTTAAAGGGAATATTGATGACCTATAAACTAAGCAATATTTATTTATAAAACAAAACATACACACAACCAAACCTAGATGACATATGTACAACTACAGTTACTGTTGTCATATAAACTACAGTGTCATATAAAACCAATACAGAAATTATTGCTGAAAAGATTTAAAGGGCAGCATAGGAATCAGAGGACACAGAAAGTGGGAACGTACTTATCAAAAACCATTCCCTCATTGAAATGGAATGGGAGCCCTAAAACTCATAAAAAATTATTCATGTAACTCCAGACAACAAACTAGCAAACAATACTACATGCAACAGAAAACAGACCTATCATTCTTCTTAGTTGGAGACAGATATTTTTGATTCCACATTCCAAACAAGATTTCCCTCTTCCAGGAAATGAAAACAAGAGAATCTAGACCTACATCCAGAATAATATTAACTTACGCAAGCATTTACATTTTTACATAAGTTTGTGCTTATTGCAGGACTGGGTAAGGTGAATTTGAATCTGCACCTGCTGCTTTTTGGAAACAGTTACATACACAAGGCATTTTTCTTGCCAATTTGCATGTGTTTTGCCTTTGTATGCCAGCAACTTGTTTGCCAAGATGTTGTGTTAAGCTAACTTCTATTTTTGCCAGAAAACATAGAAACATGGTGGGGCATCCTTAATAGCTGGAAAGGGACCCAGTTCATCACATACACACGACAGCTGGAGGTTCATATTTTGCAGGAGTGAAGTCGCAGTTATACAAAACCAGCAGAAAACTTTTATCCAATGAGCTTCCCTGACCAAATTTCTTAAGTTTCATAATCACTCATAAGTAAGCTTTGATAGATCAGGAGGTTCTAAGTGATTATCTTACAGAATGTTGAAAAGATATTACTTTTCACTAAAAAAACACAGAGACTCTGAACCAAATGATAAATCACAGATTTTGATTATAGACGGAGCCTGTGTAGTGGGCTCACTGAATACACTGGGAACGAGAGTAGCAAAACCATGAGGCAAGAGAGCCTTCCTTCCCAGAGCTTTAAGAACAGCTTTTAGCCTGTCAGTCAAATCACAAGGCAAGTTTCAGTTTAGAAACATAGGCTCATACACTCAGACAAAACTGCATATTATGCTTGCTTTTCCCAAGATGCATAGGCATATTTATGGGAACTGTCCTTTGGACTGATAAAATATATGCAGAAGGGAAGAAAAGGTCATCCGTGCATAGACTATCAGAAGATGTCAGTAATTTGAGAACTAATGACTTAAAGGCTTATGGAGAAAGGCTTATGGGGAAAATGGAGTGGTGTTCTTTATGATTTATTTGATGCTTGTCCAATGACATGTGCTTAATGAATCTTCATCCCAGAATATGTGTGATGGTCCCCAGAAACTGCTCTAAGCTAGGGAGATGGGTACAAAACAGGAAAAAAAAATGAAGCATAAAGACTATTGGATGTGAGGATATTAAAGAAGACACTTGAATTCAAGAACTATGAGTTAACGCTTTCGATTCAGAGATCCAGCTCTCCAAAGCAACTGGAAATAAATGGCCAAATACATTTTAGTCCATGAGTTTAAAACTAGTTTAATTTAGGAAATATATGTTTGTCATTCTGTACCAGTAAGTCATTGGGAAATAAGCATGCAATGCTCTCTGTAGACATGTAAATAGCAAAAAAACAAACAAACAAAAAACAGACATTTTTTAAGTGTCCGAGAATTCAAGTATTCAATTATAATAATTCTTATAGTGAAATGCTATGTAACTAATCATTAAAACTATATCTTTGAAGAATAATGAGAAATGCATACTAAGAAAAGCATTAAGATATTAAAAGAAGAAAAGAGTACAAAAAAGATGACAAAAACAGCATAAATAGCATGCATGGTACCAATGGTCTGGAAACATTTGCTTTGTATTTACATGAATTATAGAAAATATCAAAGATTTTACAATTATTTCTTCATAAAGATATTTTATTTGATTTAAATATTCTATACTTTTCTACATTGTATAAATTTTTGTTACCATTTTAAAATCAGAAAACTTCATGCTCTTTTAGCATAAAACTATGATATAACATAAATATAAATTCGGAAGCTTATATCTTTATAAAAGCAGAAGAAAGGTTAAGAGTGAGGTTTATTGAAAGGAAAAGGAAAACACCTCTGAGAGGTGTTCCGAGGATCACGCAGTGTCCCTGCTGTGCTGGTCTGAACACACTTTATTTCAGTCAGCGTCTCCACAGGGGTGTTCTGCGTGATGAAGGGTTTTCTCCAGGTGGGGCCTTCCACTCGACTGCTTCTCATGGCAAGACATATCCTTATCGACCCTGGCACAAGACCAGTGTGCATAACAAGGTACATAAGAGTCTCCTGAGCTTTTACATATTCACAGAAAGAACAAAATGCATTTGAACCTCAGAGAAGTATTATTTCTGAATTGCTAGGGCCCTTGCCTTGGCATTAAGGAGATACTACCGTTTTAGATTTTATAAATTACCACAGCAATCAAAACAGACATAATTCAAATTTACTACTTGAGAAATGAATACAATAACTATTTGTTTCATTCATTTTTGACTGTTTATTTATGCTTTTCTTTTTTAAGTAATAAAGGGAAGATAACAGTGCCAACTGCTTGCAGATCTGATTATTCTTTACTCTGCTACTTATCGAGTTAAATCACATGCCTCAGGTTAAACCTGAAAATGAATGGCCCTGTTTTCCTTTATTCATGACACCTCTTCATATCTTGAGAAATAACTTAAAGGTAATATATATTTTTCCAAAGTAGAAATATATACATATTTTATGTTGTTACCTAAAATCAATTAAAAATATAGATTTAATTTTTCCCCAATTTATCAAAATCACTGAGAAGAAATCTCAGGGGAACATGGGATTCATTCCATGGTTTTGGTCCAGTGAATGGTTTAATCCTTTGTTAGGTTGATTTTATTGCAAAGTAATGGATTTAATGGATTCTTAAGTGAGTATGACAGTTTAAATTCAGACACTTAATAGCCATATAAACTGGTGTATTAGTTCCTAGAGCTGCTATAACAAAGTGTCATAAACTGAGTGATTTAGAACAAAATAAATTTATTATCTCACAGTCCAGGAGGCTAGAAATTCAAAATCCAAATGTGGCAAGATTTGTTTCTTCTGGAGACAGTGAGAGATTCTGTTCCATGTGACTCTTAGCTTCCGGCAGTTGCTAATAATTACTGGCATTCCTTGGACAGTAGATGAATCGTTCCAATTTCTGCCTCTATCTTCATATGTTGTTCTCTCTCTGTGTCTATCTGCCTTCACATTCCCCTCTTATTAAAAAGGCATAGGTCATCAAATTAGGTCTTACCCTGATCCAGTACAGTGGTATTTTGATTTGATTATATCTGCAAAGACCCTATTTCCAAATAAGGCTGCATTTAGTTACAAGGGGGTAGGAATTTAACATAGCTTTTTGGGGTGCATAATTCAGCCCATAACACCTGGCTATTTATGTATCCCCCCTGCACCTGAGTTTTCTTGTGTACACAATTGGAATAATGATAAAACCTACTCCATACAGTTGTGAGGAAGTAGTGAATTCATCAATGTCACATTCTTAACATAGTGTCTCACATATTAACTCACAACTAATGTTAATTCCTTCTTTCCCTCTGCTTTTATTTCCACCCTTCTGTCTTCCTTCCCATCTTTCTAGTTTCGACTGCCTGGGGGCATACTCCTCTGGTATCCTATTCTATTATTCCTTTTCATTAAATCATTTTTCTCTTCAGGCTCAGATAAAACTCTTTTGAAGTGGAATCGATTTCAATGAGTATGAAATACATCAATATTACTGCAGTGCATCTTGTTCAGATTAATAAATATTAAATTGTCTTGCTATTCATTTAAATTTATGTAAGTAGAATATTTAAGATATATTAGACTTAAAAATAATACCAAAATATATAGGTGGATATAATCATGCAATGGCAAAGAACACATGTACCATTTGAGACCAAGAGGAAGCCTCTCTTTTTATTGTAGTTTGATTATGATCAAAGCACCTAGTAAGCAGATTTTTCATTTTCATTTTTCAGTTTTTGAGAATTTAATAATGTGTTACAATTCTATTGTCAGTAGTTTTTGTTTCGCTATGAATTCAATGTAGGAAAAAATCATATAGGGACGGATAGCTTTGTTTCTAAGTTTTGTTTATTTTTGAAATAACTTTAGACCTTCAAAAATGTTCTTAAAATAACACAGAAAGCTCCCATATAGCCTTTCCACAGATTTAGCTGACATGAACATCTTGCCTAAGTATATTATACTTACCAAAACTAAGAAGTTAATTTTTTGACAATGGAAAATAATTTGCCTTTGGGTGGTGGGCACACAATTCAATATACAGATCATGTATCATAGAAATGTATGCTCAAAACCTATGTAATCCTATAAACCAATGTCACCCCAATAAATTTAAAAAACTATGAAATTAGCATTGGTTGAATATAAAGCAATTACATAATTTATTTGAGTGTCACCAATTTTCCTTTTCCACTAGTGTCCTTTATCTGATCTAGGATTCAGTTTAGGACCCTCCCAATCATTTAATCCTGTCTCCTCCAAACTATTACAATACCTCAATCTTGCTTGTTTTTCAAGACTTCCACAAGTCTGAAAGACGTTGGGCACTTATTTTGTTAAATGTCCCTGAATGTTGGTTTATCTGATGTTTTCTTCTCAATAAATTGAGATTATGCATTTCTGACAAAAATAACATAGAAGTCTGTCACCTCTTGGTGCTTCATGTCAGGGGTTACGTGATGTTCGCATATATTATTGGTGACGTAAATGGTGTGTATCAGATTTCTCCACTGTGAAGTTACCACATTTTTCCTTAAAGCTAATAAATATCATTGGTAGACACTTTGAGATGTTGCAAATATCCTGTTTATTCATCAATATATCTTGCCTGCTGTGATTATTTCTTTGGTTTTTCTAATAGTGAGTTTCTATTTTCCAAATTCCTCCTACATTTATTACTTGTACTTATTTTACGAGGAAGAGCTATTCCTTCTCCTTCATTTAGTTAGTATTCAATTATTGATTTGTATCAGTATGGGCGATTTCAAAATCTGAATTAGGATGGTGGAATTATGTGTATCATTAGATAATTGATTGTAATTTCTTTTTATTGGAGTGGTTGAATATCAAAACAGGAAAAATATATGTGAAGAACCAAAATATGTGAGTTTAAAAAAATTGTGTGTTTAATGATCTGTTTGCAATAAAAAGCTAAGGTTTTAACTCATATAAAAGAATGTTTTGCTATAGTGTGTTTTTTAAATCAAAGGAGTCTCCTTGCTGAGCTCCCTCAAAAATAACTAAGAGAGGGATCATCATCTCAAGGGATAAGAGGAACATTCTCTTCTCTGAAGCTTGTAGAGTGTGAAGTGGTACAACATGCTTTTTCACTTTTCTATGGAACCCACTTTATCCAATAAGCAGATTATAAAGAGAGGAATCAGAAGTAATGGAAAAGACATGATCCCCTAGAAACTGCTAACAGAGGATCCACTGCTCTCTACTATCTGAAACTTCAGAAATGAGAACTTTCTGCATTCTCCGAGTTAATATAGATTTCTCTCTTGTTTCCGCTATTGCCGGTTTGGACTTTGAAGAGACAGTATTACAACAGTCAGGACCTTTCATAGATGTATTGGCAAGTAATTTTTCAAATATTCTTTCCTGCTTTTAAATTGTTCTCCCCTCTTCTACAATGCTAATGATGGGTATTTTTAAAAGTTCAATATTGTCCTGCAAGTTATTGTGGTTCTATTTATTTTTTCTTTCTATTTTACTATTTAGTTTTTAGGTTGAATTTTTTGAATCATCTTCAAACTCACTGAATCTTTCTTCCACCATTTACAATATGCTTTAAGCTCAACCATTGTAATTGTTTTTTTAATTATTGTACCCTTTGTATTTACTATCTGTACTGCTTTGTTGTTTATAACTTCCACTTCTGTTTTGAGTGGCTCTACTTTTTCCTCCATTAAGGCAGATTAAAGACAGACCTGAATTCTTTGACACTCCACTGACTGGAAGGTGATTTTCACTTCCTCTCGCCTTGAGTTGGGCTAGCCTATAGCTGCTTGGACCACCAATATATGGCAAAAGTAACACTCACATTTCAGAAGACTGGCAGCTCTACACTGGTCTCTTGGAGGCCTGAATGTCCAAGATGGTTTCATTGGTGTATGCATATTTTACTATTTGTAATTGTTATAAATCACCTATTTATGTCTACAACTTGTCTGAATTTCTGAGAATTAAAAGTTTGTGTAAACAAACTCAAGAAATTCTTTTCTCTAACTTTTGTGTAACTTGAACCCAGTCTTATTTATTAATGGGTTCATGATTTCAGGATTATACAAAGATGTAGTTGAAGTCTGAATTTACAGGGGTCTTTGTTTTAGAAAAAAAATTACTTTGGTTCTAGCTTCATGTTTAGAAATTGGTGTCATAGAGAAATTAAATCAGGTTTGACTACAAAATAAGTGTTGATAGAGGCTGAAGCTGTGTTTGCATGACTCCTCAATCACGTTTTTCTGCTATGGGAAGCATTTGTGCGGCTGTCCCATGTGTGGATTCTATAAAGTTGGTTTTGTGTGGACCATTCCTTGTTTATTCACTTCTCTTCCCCTCATATCAAGTTATTTTCTTCTAAGGTTTAAAACAGAAAGGTCATGCTTAGGTAGCCTCGTAGTTTCAAACAGTCTCAGAAAACATGCCTGGCTGTCAGAAAATTGATAATTTTAGAAATATGATATATAGTGTTTTTCTATTGTGATATTTGTATCTATCTATCTATCTACCTACCATCACATATTTCCTTTAGGTAATTACACTGTGAAGTGTTTTGCCTTATATGCACACACTCTTTATGGCAGGTCTTATTTACACAACTCTCACAACAACCTTATTAGCTAGACACACAACACTCTAGTTTTAATTGAGAAATGAAGTCTCCTAAGTGTTAAGCAGCTTATTTAGTTCTCTAGAGCTAATTATGGAAATCATTTATTTTGGCATTATCAGAGCTTTATTTGGTTGAGGAGCAGTGGAAGAAAGATTAGAAGAACAAGTTACTTGTTGTGATATATTTACTAGTTGAATAAAAATCCACAAATATCAACAAGGAATTCTTAGCGCATCTGGCACTGAGACTTAAATACAAACAGTTTGTTCATTAATGAACAAACTGAACTAACAAGCAAGATAGAGACAGACTTATAGATAGAGGGCAGGATGACATCTCTGGGGGTGGGGGAAATAGGGGATACAGGAATGGAGCAAAAAGAAAAAAGGACTCATGGACATGGACAACAGTGTGGCGATTGAGTGGGGAGAGAGTGTAAGGAGGATAAATGGTAATAGACAAAAATGCCAAAAAATGGACCTCCTAAAAATAAATAGATTTTAAATAAAAACATAAATAAAAAAATAAATGCAACCAGAATTGTCCTCAAAGCCCAGCCACTAAAACATTATCTCTCTTGACCAGAGAGCTCTGCACTGTGAGGAAGTGTGCAAATGGCTTTGTCTACATATGTAAGATGTTAGGTTGGAAACAGGTTTTCCGTTAGCCGATACTGAAAGAGCCCTGCCGTAAAAAATTACCCTGAAAAGAAGGGAAAGTGAAAATCTCACAAAGAAAGAGAGTAACTTCTAATTAGTCTTCAACTCTGAGTTTGCATTATTCTAGGGACAGATTCTGTCACAGATTCATTTTTTTTTTCATTATAAAATAATCTGTGTGTTTGTGTGCATGTGTGTATGTTTGGTTGGTTTATTTGGGGCTGATACTACTTCAAAGAAGCATGTTCTTGGAATCACTGTACCTTAGAAGAAATAACAATAGCGAATATTTCGGAAACAAATCTTTAGTTTTCTCTATGCTGCCAACTCTCTAAGGTATGGTAAGAACCATCTGCCAGTACCAAATGAATTCCAACCTTTTTTCTGACAAGAAATGTGCAAAGAAGAAAGACACAGGAATTCCTTTTCTTTTTTCAAAAGAAAGATCATTCTCAGTTGCATTTCTGCATCAACCCCTTTGCGGTAGAACCAGTTAGTTTTCAGTGTCATTAGTAGTATCATGAGTAGTCATGATGTGTCAAGGGGGCTAATCTCCTTATGGCTTGATACCTGTATTTTAGAAGGCTGTGAATGTTACTTTAATTATTTAGAAGTTGGTTGGCTCACATAACTTGAGTGCACTTGGGTAACGCTTCAGCCACCTCCTCTTATTTAAGAACATGCAGAGTAACAGTAACAGCTTTGACATCATGAACCTTGGTAATCATACTGTTATGTACACAGATAATCATCACTAAAATCCCTGTTTTTCCTATTTATTTTTCTTAGCTTGATAATTCAAGTGTGAATATTGAAGTGCTATATTCAGTCCCAAATCTTGAACTAAGTAGCCTGATTCATTCAGTATACTAGACCATTTTTCCTCTTTATATTGTCATAACCTTGGATTTTACTTAAAAAAAAATAAAATGCTTATCAACTTTTAAAACACTTTATTTGCTACACATTCAGGAAGAGCTGTGTTCCTAAGTGTATATCAAGGTTAAATTTATTCATCAATCCGTGAATCACTGTAATCAAGAACTTGTTCAGTAAAAATTTAAATCCTGCAAAGAACAGATTAGTTCAATTGTTAAGTGTCATCAATAATCAGTAATAAAATGTTATTCTCGAGCAGCTGGAAACTTATTTTAACCTCATCTGATATTATCTGCAATCACATACAAATAAAAAAATATCAAAATTCTGCACTCTAGTTCTGTGCATCTAAAAAAATGTTGTTAAAATATATTATTTTCAATTAAACCAAGTATTTTCTGCCTTCCATGTTTCAAAGAGAGTGTGTGGTGGGGGCAGTTGTAATCTCAGTGAATGTTTTAGAATGTTGCACTATTTGGGGGAGATGGAAGGCATTTGTGAAAAAAGAAACTGCTAATTTAAATAGCTATCAAATAGTTACAGTTTGTTCATTATCAATTATTCTATATTGTAACTAAAATCAGGCACCAGAAGAAGTACTTTCCTTTTGAAGGTGCATTAATTTAGATGTCATCTCAAATTATTTTAATCCTTCTTTTACATGTGTGATAGTTTCGGACCATGGAAAGAGTCAAGTGTCTTTGTGTGTTCCAGTGCCCAGGTATCGATGGGCCAGATACTGTGAGAAAGAGAGGCACCATCCCCACTGTTCGTTCTCTGAATTTCCAGTCACAGGGATTTGGGGCATGATAAAATGGTTTTGCTTTATAATCCTAAAATCTGGGGCTTTAAAAAAGTTATTTATTTTGCAACATGTAGCTAGAGCTACATGTCTCTTCATTTTGCCATTCTTTTCTACTTCTGGTGATTTATTACTGAACTTATATTTTTGATTTTAAATAAATGTGGCAGTTTACAACTACCATAGCCTAGAGGTCTCCATACCTTTAGGCTTAGTCCAGTTCAGGCACATATCACCCAAACCGCTGTATGGAGGGGAATTTTCTGAAACTATGTTGGAGATATATATATATATATATATATATATATATATATATATATATATATGAAATCACAGATTTCTGCTTGATCACTAACATCACATATGTTAATTTTGAACTTTGTATTTATCCCTCATCATTTCTTAATAAACAGTAAATTAAATCCTTTGCAAATTGGTATTAGCCAATCCTTCATCAGTGAGCAGAGGGTTACAAATAAGTAGAATATTAAAGTATTTTATGTAATATTCTGTTATTATATAGACTTGAGAGATGCTTTCTGATTCATTTTCCTCTAAAAATGTCTCATGAATAAAGGAAGAAATGTGTAAAGAGCTAGCTAGCTTTTCCTACTGGTGATATAGTGATAAGATTGGACACTTTGCCAGAGTAGATGTCCACATGACTCAACTCCAAATGGGAGGACTTCTCCTAGATCACAGGCATCTGCCAGGTAATATCATTCATTCCCAAAGGATGTCTGGAAGGAGTTATAGGAACAGACTGCAAGGAAATACTCCAATTCGCTGTCTGCTCAGAGCTCTGCATTGGAATCATTTCCTTCACGCACAGATGGAACAACTGAGTTTGGGCAGAAAGGATCATTGTATGAGGATGTGAAATGATTAGAATTCTCATGCACTCTAGGAATGTCAAATGGTGCAACAATTTTGAAAAAAGATGTTTGAAAATGTCTTATAGAGTTAAACAAAAACCTACTCTATGACTCATTGGTGTCAATCCTAGGTATTTACCAAAGAGGAATTTAAGCATATAATAATAAAATATTATATAAGAATGTTAATAGAAGCTTTATTCATAGTTACTGAACTCTGCAAAAAATCCAGTGGCCATTTTCACAAGAATGCTTAAATATATTTAAACATATTTACACACTGGAACTCTCTTTGACAACATATATGGAATGAACTACTGGTACAGGTAAGAATATGGCTGAATCTCATAAATATGTTCAGTGAAAGAATCCAGGCACAAAAGATTATAAACTTATGATCCATTTATAAAATGTTCAAAAACAGGCAAAACTCATCACTCATTATAGAAATTAGAATAATGGTTGCCTACAGCTAGGTGTAGATGATGAATAAACTCCACCATTATTGGAGTGAAGGATATTCAGGTATTCACATATATCAAAACTTACCCAATCTTACACTTAGCATCTCTGTAGAGTATTCTTTGTAATATTTGCCTAAAAATGTAAAATTCATAGATGAAATGAATGTAAGTACATCATAAATAAAAATAATAAATAAATGTATAAGTATTAATTACTTCAGTCAAAATATGAAAAATTACCCACAGGAAAAGAAGTCCAGCTATAGTTTGTTTGTAAGAGCAGAGTTGAAACCAAATTTCCCAGAAGGAAAACTGTGTATAAACAACATGTAAAAGGCAAGTATAAACCAAAGTAAAGCTAGTATAGTTAAATTTATATTAGGAATAATAGAGTCTAAGGCCAAAGTTATTACTACATTAAAAAAGGCCATTTTAGAAAAATGAATATTGTCCACCACCAGGACAATATTCAGTTAGGAAAACAAAACCACTCTATACATGTTCAGTCTTATGAATTTAAAGGAGTAAGTAGCCATGCTATTTTGATATTTTAAGCAAAAGTTATATTGGTCCATATTTGCCTATTTCTCATTTCTCTAATATATCATGGTAAAAATATATCCTTAAGCATTTAGTCAAATTATTTGGAATATCTCTATCATGAGATGGATGGATAGATAGATAGATAGATAGATAGACAGACAGACAGATAGATATCATAAGGAAAATCTTGAGGGAAGTTCAAGAGCGTCATGCTCAGATGTATAAAACTTTGAATCAGCTCCTTATTGGAAATGTGATACTGTTTATGTCTTCATGGCATACTGTGACTAGCACAGCCTCTGCAAAGCAAATGATTTTTGCAATTTTGGTTTTTTATCGATTGATAGGAGTATGACATTAGACAAGTGATTAAACAATGGCATGACTGCAAGCAGAATAAGTATAGGTCAAAGAGTAAAAGTATATACTATGTGCCTAATGAATTATTATGAGAACATTGACAATTTTAGTAGGGATTCATATATCAGTATCAGTTCATTTTATACAATGATTCATATTAATAAAGATCTAAATGCTTATCAGATATTTAAGGAATAATATATAACAATATATCTGCATCTACCATATTTTCTCAAGCAAACCCTTACCCCCATTTTACCTTGATTTTAGCTACTCTGAATACCCAGTTAGATGTTTGTATTACAAATTAGCCTGTGAGGTCATAAGGCTCTGCCTTGACCCCAAGTGACTAGGTGATTCAAGAGTTCTTGGTCTGCATATGGTGTCTATATCCAAAGGTAATTTCTTTGTAACTTCCTACCATCTTTGTCATGTTCTTGCCAGCCCCAAGTTTATACATTTTGGATTTTGGCCATATCCTCTTGTATTAACATGAATTGGTGAGTTTAAAGTTGGTGCTTATACTTTCTCTGGGCCCTCTGATTTGAGTACTTAACCTTGACCAACTGATAGAGGTGAACTCATTTTTGGAACTTTATTATGTCTTTTCCAATTTAATTTCCTTTATTATTTCTTAAATAATTCTGAAATATCTGATTTTTTAAAGAAAAAGGTATAAATGTATACATACACTGTTGAAGGAGAAGGAAGAAAAAAAACTCCATGCCTTAAAATATAAAATATTAGAAATGGGAAACCTTAATTTTTTTAAGATATCACATGTATCCTTGAAACTAGATTAGGAAAAAAAATATCATTTAAATAATATTACTAACCTGTTTTCCTAAATTTAGTTTTACTTAGATCCTATTTCATTTACAGTTCATCTGGCTTCTTAAAAATTTTATTTATTAATTTTTAGAGCAAGGAAGGTAGAGAGAGAGAGAGAGGGAGAGAGAGAAACATCAATTTGTTTCTCCACCCATTGATTTATTCATTGGTTGATTTTTGTAGGTACCCTTACCGGGGATTAAACCCACAACCTTGGTGTATCAGGACACTGCTCTAACCAACTGAGCTACCTGGCCAGGGCAGCAGTTCATTGGAGTTTTTGTTTGTTTGTTTGTTTTTGACTCTTTAACCCAGCAGAAGAAATTTTTCTCTTTGTAGGAAGACTTTTGTGTATAAAGTAATGCTTCATGACCATTCCAAAGAAATATATTCCAAATTTATTTTCCTAGCATTAAATGAGCTACTTTTTCCTTCAAATTAGGCCTTTGTTTTATTTGTATTATTTCTCCTACTCATAGTAGTATATAATATTTTGCAGATTCTAAGGAGTTGTTGTATAAACATAGACCAAATGTATTAGAGCTAGATGGGAAGTCAGAAACAATGGCCTTTATTCGGATTTCAAAAGCGTTTCTTTCCTATATTGATATCAAACACTTTTTTCCAGTCACCAGGTATGCAAGTCCTCTATCTCTGGGATTGGATAAGTAGTTGACTATGACAAAAGTATTAAGAATGTATAAAAGTTGTGAGAAAAGTCCACTGCACCACTGAGAATGCAGAAGCTGGACTTTCAGATGAGTGTGTGTTTATCGTACTGTTACTATTGAGTGGACCCTCCTTCTCTCTTATCCTTAACATAAACAAAACAAGGGACTTTTGCTTGGATGATGGGAAATAAAGAATTCTTAGTAGACATGGGGAATAAAACTTGGCAAGGACTCACATTTTTATTGAGTGAAATTTGGGACTTGGTTGACATAGTAGGCTTCAGACTTCCTTCATGTTTCGAAGATGCTGTTGTCCCTTTCTCATCCAGGTAGGCAACAGAGGACATGATAATTAAATGAAGTGCTGTCCAAAAATGAAGTGAACTCCTTGTGCTGGACCACTTGAGAATGTATGAATGATATTCAGAACCACTGGAAAGTAGGGAGAAAAATACTGTATTCCAATAAGTAGCTTTATGTTTTATAAAGTGCTCTATTCATAAAAATATTCTATTTCAATAGCTATCATTATTTTTCAAAAAATTCACATTATTCATAAGAATTACCATTTAGTCTATTTTTAAACAGTATTTTCCCAGTAAGAGATATTAAAGGAGAAAATTTTGAATACTATCCATAGAATAAAATATTAACCAAAATGAATAGGAGAATTCATTCCTGGTAATGTTCCTTTATTTTTAGTTGTTCTAGAAACTCGTAAGTTACAGTTTCACATCTACGAGTGCTGCACAGTTGATGGCCTGGTTACATTTGAAAACCATACTCTATTTTCTCTAGTATTACATAACTCTGGAGAATTAAAACCCCACCCTAGTGAAAATAATTTTCCTAACTGCTTTAAGAAAACAGAGAACTAGACATACATTTCAGAAATACAGTTACCAAATTTAAGAAATATTTGTTTCAAAATCAAATCAAAAGCAGTTGTATTACATATAAAATTTGCTTTAAATCCTTCATGCTATTTAATGTAATTGTATAATAACATACTTGAAAATATCTGAAAAGTTCCAGGAAGCTGGGAAAATATCTAAAGTCGTCTCCTTATTCTTTGTTTTGGTTTTTTAGCCATGCCCTTCTTTCATATGTATACTTATTTTTTAGCACATCTACAATTCCATTTTTCTATGCATGAACGTATATATTATTTAGGTCCCAGAAGACCCAAAGAACATATTCAAGGGCAATTCTAAGAGAATTTAATAAAGAGGTTATTTTTAGAGGTGTGATCAGGCAGACACCACATTAGATAGTATTTTACTCAAAAGTTAGTAACACAGGTATTCCATTAAGACCCCTGGTCCTAAAGAAACAAAACTAAAGACATTCATTATTTGACAAGTGAAGACAAGACATTATTACACCATGAAGACAAAAATAGCTGGAGGATTATTTGACAAGAGCTAAAACCTTTCTTCCACAGGGATGCTGCTAGACTGAAGCAGGTGTGCAGGGATGTAGCTGGAGTAATCAGTGTTCTGAATTAACTCTCCTATCTCCCTTCTATCTCGTGCCAGGAGTTCCTTCGGCCAAATCCATCATGAGACCTAGGAAAGAGAAACCCAGCCTCTCAGAACGCAGAGCAGGAGTAGAAATGTGGAGAGTGGATCTTTAAGGTAAGTAAGAGATTTGCAGTGTATGTAGATATACTCGTGTCATATGGTATCTTTCTTCCTGAAATCCCCCAACTTTTTAGTCAAACTCCATATAACTATGTAGAAGGAGAAAAAGAAGAAAAGATCCTGGTTTAGTCTTGAATTATGGGTTAGGCATTTTACAAAAGAAATAAGTGATATTATGCATAATTAACTTAAAGAGATAGGATTGAGAAAGTAAATGGCTGGCTCAGAATCATAAACCTAAGTTAGGATTAGTAATTCAGTTCCAATCTAATCCTAAACTACTTGCTCGTAAACACTATATGATGAATGAAGCTCTGCTCCTTGCAGCGTTCGTGTTTCTTGCTTTTGTACCAGCCACATTTGATCATTGTTTGCTAGACATATCTTGAATTTCCAGCCTTTGTGTCTTTGTGTGTGATGTATTTTGCATGCACATTATGTATACATACATACACACACAGATTTTATTGCTGAACTCTCAAACATTCTTAAACTATCACTTTGAAACATTTTAAATTTCTATTATTCGTTGTAAATCTATTCTCCATAAATTCCCAAGAATTATCTCATTTTTATGTACATCTTACAGTACTTATTCTGGTCACTCTTTCATAAGCTAATTTCTGTACCTTCCTCTTATGCCCAGTGCATAGGGGCCTCCTATAGGGCAAGGGCTCAGGCATGACCTGAAGAGCCAGCTGAACATGGTGTGTTTCTGTGTCAGCTTCTGTACAATTGCAAGGGGTAGATAAAAATAACTTACTTTCCATTATAAAGAACTATATTTTAGTCAATCATAAATATTAAACATTCCTATTGTACCAGTTTTATAGATAATAAATGGAGACACAGACTGTTTAATTAACTTTCCCAAGGTTATATTGTTAGCATCTGAGAGGGCAGCATTGCAAGTCAGCTAGTGTGGGTTAAGTGCTATCTAACCACCAATACTGTCCTAACTCAGCAAGGAATACAGGCAAAGCCAATGATCAGAATGAGAGTGTTGGAGAAAAGGAGAAGCAAGCTACCTAATATTTATAAGAGGCTACACTGGGATGAAACAGCTTCAAAAAATACATCTCTATTGTAAGAAAACAAGGGCCAGTTTATAATTTTGTGCTTCGAAAGGTCATGGACTCTTATAGCCCACTGGAATTGTCTTAGTTCATGAGTGGTTTATAAATCACAGAAATTTATTTAACAAGTTCTGGAGACTAGATGTCTGAGACCAGGGTGTCAGCATGGTCCAGGTCTCATGGGAGCCTTCTTCCCGGTGGCAGACCAAAGGCTTCCTGCGTCCTCATGTGACGGAAAGAGGGTAAGCCAGCTCTCTGGCCTTCTCTTCGGAAAGTGTTAATACCATTTGTGAGGGCACCACCTTCATGACCTAATTCCTCCCAAAGGCTTCACCTCCAAATGCCATCACATTGGGAGCTAGATTTCAACATATGAATTTGGCAAGACACAAACATTCAGTTTGTAATCAAACTTTCATTCAGTCTGTAACAGGAACCAAGTGTCAGTCAATTGCTACAAAGGGGACACATAGATAAACCCTAAAATAACCAAATTTGGGCAAACAGCATTTTAACTTGGATGCAAGAAATTTATGATAAGGAGAAATGACATTCTGCGTGGACAAAGTAAATGCATGGCAGCTTCAAGGCGCAGTCTGGGTGGAAATGCTCCAGTTTGGTCTGCCTCGTTGAGGGGGCAGAAGAGCAAGCAAAGTTCTGCTGTGGATCTGCAATGGATTGCAGATGACTCACTAGAGGGATTCATTCTTTTTTCTTAATGTTCCCATCCCTTCAGGCAATAAGATGTGTTCAGTGCTGTTGTATGTCATGCATTGAGCTAGGTGATGACAGGTCAAATATTTCAGGAGCTGAATGTTGTTTTGTGTGGATGGAACACAGAGTATATGTACGTAATGAAAGGCGGTGAGTTTGACCAGGTAGCAAATAGAAAGATGGTCGTGAATTTTGAAAATCCTTCCATGGATTGAGACTTTGTACACAAGGGAAATTTTGTTATTATATTTTTATGTAATTAGTAAATATGGTTAGATTTCCATTTCAGAAATGTTACCTCAGCTATGCTGAACTGAAAGGGTGATCTTTGCAACAGAAAGACCAATCTGGGAAGTTTACAAAAATAATCCAGAGGTGAAATAACAAAGTTGCGTAAGCAGTACTGTCTCAAAGAGATGTGCCCTATTAAAATATCAGCATGAGGCTGGGTGACATTAAAATACCAGGCTGCAATACTTAGAAAAATTATTCATGTCATCATTCAGCTTTATCCAGGTAGAATTCACTCCATCGCTCTAATAAAAACATCTTGTTTTGTTCCTTCCTGTGTAATCAGAAATATTACTTCTGACCTCTTAATTACGTTGAGGCCTGAGCTATCTATATAGTGTGTAGGCTGAGAAAAGTATTGAGTGTCATGTTCACTTTCACATCATTCAGAGCGCTCTTTTCAAGCAGAATCTCAGAATGTAAGAGGCCACCCACACCCCACAGAAGGAAAAGGCAATCCCTCTGTGTTTTGTGTTCCCAACGCACCTGCACATGTACTCCCTGCACACTTTTTGTCATCCTGCACTGGTATTTACTATTTCTGGCTTGCTTAGCGGAATAGTGACTCTTCTATAATTTTATTTCATAAACCATTGGCTAAAATTCAGTAGGGGCACATCCTTACCTTAATCTGGATTTTGAAATCACAGAACCATGGTCTGAATATTTGTTCAGAGATTAACTTCCCTGTATCTCAGTTTAATTCTAAATGAAGACAACAGTGCCTTCCACTATGATGTGAATGAAGTAAAATAGCATGTTATGGTCTAGGTAAACTGTGTAATTCCATGCCATTAATTAATACATTAAAATAATTGCTATTACCCTTTTTTGCATAGTGTATGGAGACCTATAATGAATAGTTTGACAAGTGAATAATAATACGTAAAATGTTCATACCAAATGCCACACATAAATCTAAGCACTTTATATGAATTGATTTATTTAATCCTTACAGCAAGTCTAGCTGTTACTGCTATATTATGGCAGCTTTGCAGATGGCTACATTGAGACCAAGAATGATTACAAACTTGCCCAAGGTTTAAGTAGCCTATTAGTGGCAGAGCAAGGGATTTATTACCTCTCCGGATGGAAGAATGAATGAATCCCTTTCTTTTTTTATAGCCCCCAAAAAGAAACAAAAATACTATAAAAACAAAAATAAAATTATTGATATTGTTCATGCACAAATGAGATGAAGAATAAGCCTATTTTTGTCAATGAGGAATTCTTTTACCAAGCTATATGGCTGGTACACAGTAAGCATAATGAACTGTTGAATAAATGAGTGCCTGTTTATAATTCATACATACAGCTAATTTTGTTTTAATTGTTTTGAATGATCATTATCATAAACAACATCAGCAACAGCAAAATTAAACCATCTGTCAAAGGATGCGATTGTCATAAACTGAGACTAGCATGAGAGTTGGGATGAGGGTGGAAATACAGTAACAGAAAGATTGCAACAAATACATCGATTCTGCCCCTGTGATTACTGGTCTTATTTGCAAGGCTGCCACTTGGATCCAGGTACAGTACAACACTTGCATGCCAGGACATCCAGACCAAGCACTAAGCCTCACTAGCCTCCTTTGGAAGAACAAATGGTGAGATATTTATCTGGCTTGCTGTGCACCTGTGACTTTTTAACAATAGTAAGCAATTAATTATTGCCTAACACAAAACCTTAATTTTCCAAACATGTATTTTTGTATTTTTCTGATAGCGGCAGTCAATTTGAGGATTTTCTATTGTTTTTGAGCCAGTAAAACAAAGAGTGATGAGCTCTATCTATTCCTTTCTGTTTTTCACAAATTCAGTAAAGATTATTAACGGAATATATGTCTGAGCACACACTCAAGCTGTGTGAGCATTAGGCATTGGCAGGCCCCGGACCACTTGTCAGAAATCAGTATGCAGGACAGGAACATTCTAAGTGACTCCGAGAGATACAGACAGAAAACAATGTTTAGTTTATGCCACTTAGACATAAAGAGATCACAACATGTACTGATTACACTGCTGTTTCCAGGGTCCAGACAATTTGTCTGCTGGTGTTTTTATTGAGAAAGGTTAGAACAATATTAATACTTCCTGTGTTAGGCTCCAGAACCTATATTTATTTTAAATCTAGGCAAAGAGCTCAGTCTGTATTGTCAGTAAGTATTCATTATCCAATTTCCTAAAACTAAAATTTAAGGAAACAGTTTTTTTCCAATTTATCTATTGACAGTTTTATTCTTTCATGGCATAATAGGAAAAGGTATTTCCTTTTTCTACTGTTGCTTCTACCATTTACTACACCAAACATACAAGAAGTAGAATTCTAATTCATAATCATCTCACCTGAACAGCTATTTAGTCTGATTGAGGCTCTGTGGACAGAATCATAAACAGGGATTTCTGATTTTGAAATAAAACTGACTGAGCAACATCAAGTGACCACGCATTTTCTAAGATGGTAAATATGAGAACCCAGCCTAGTTTCAAAACTGCTTTCATTTTGGTTTAATATCAAATGAGCCAACAAGTCAGTGTCAAGGGTATATGCAAGATATGGATACCAAGGAGTGAACACAGCTATTCACTGTCTCTCTTTCCTTCTGGAGGTAAGCTACAAATTTGATGGCCATTGCAGTCCTTGAAATGTTGACCTTTACAGGTCTAAGACACTTGGAGATGTGATCTTGCCAGCTTTTAAAACGTTAGACTATGAAAGTTCCTATCAGTCCTCAAGTCTAGATGCAACCATGTAAGGCAAAATCCTGTAGCATCACAGAAATATTTATGCATTATATTTTTCTGTACCATTGGACCTACAGCAAACCTGAGCTGGCCAAAACTGTGCCAGTGGTCCACAACTTGCCCCCTTAATATACTGATGTATTATCTTCATCAACCTTATATAAGGGATTCTATGACCAGAATACCCAATTTATTTTCCTTGAGGAAAATCTTAAAAGGAAAGTATGACTTCGTAATGCTGTGCTGAGGAAAGTGTGTGGGGACAGACAGCTCTGCTCCTTGCTAACCACGTATTTTGCACAAGTTGGTTAGCCTGTCAGAGCACTGGGTTTTTCTACAACGGGAATAACCATAGAGCCCACTCTGTGTTTCTCATCGAGTTTCAGAGACACATGTCATCACTAATATAAGTGAAACACTTTGTAAATTTCAAAATGTTTGTTTTGGTAGATTGTTATTACTGCCTAAGTGAAAGTAAATTCTGCATTTCTAGACAAAAGTATCATTTCTTCCTCTATAAGACAGGAAAGGGAATTTCATGAGATTCCCAGATTTAGCAGGCATCCTCAGTAGCCTTCATAATATTTTTCCTTCTAAATTAATAGTCTTGATTTATAAGAGCAATTTAAAGTTCATAGAACACTTGCACATAAAGTACACTCATTTCCATACATTCTTTTCCCTCCCTCCCAAGGTTCCCTTTATTATTAACATCTTGCATTGATGTGGTATATCTGTTACCACAATATTTGAACCAATATTGGTACATTATTACTGACTACAGCCCATAGTTTACATTATAGTTCACTCTTTGCGTTGGGTAGTCCTTTGGGTTTTGTCAAATGTAAAATTTAATGTACCCACAATTACAGTATTATACAGCATAGTTACATTCTCCTAAAGATCCGTGTCCTGACTATTCATTCCTTCCCTGCCCAGCTCCATAGCAACCACTAATCCTTTTACTTTTCCCTATGGCTTTCTTTGACCTTTCCAGATTGGTACACAGTTGAAATTATGCAGTGTGCAACCTCTTCAAGCTGGCTTCTTCCACTTCACAATTTGTATTTAAGATGCCTCCATGTTGTTTTGTGGCTTGATAGCTAATTCCATTTAATCCCTGGTAACAGTCACTTAAATAGATGTATGACATTTTGTTTATCCATTCATTTTTTTTGAAGGATATCTGGGTTGCTTCTAAATTCGGGCAATTCCTAGTAAAGCTGCAATAAGCATTCATGTTTGAGCTTTTATGTGGACATAATTTTTTAAATCATTTGAGTAGTACCTAGAAGTATGATTGTTTGATCCTATGGTAGGACTATGTTCCATTTTATTAAGAGCTGCCAAAATGTCTTCCTTAGAGGCTATATCATGTTGGATTGATACCAGCAATAAATGAGAGTTCTTATTGTTTCACAGCCTTGTCAGCATTTGTTGTTTTCAACATTTTGGATTTTAACCATTCTAATAGGGGTACAGCTGTATCTTATTCTTATTTTAATTTGCAATTTTCTAATGATATATGATACTGAGCATCTTTTCATGGGCTTACTGGCCAGATGTTCATGTCCATGCTGATGTGTCTGTTCATATCTTTGTCCACTTTTAATTAAGATTTTTTTTCGTACTGTGGGATGTTGAAAATTATATGTATGTTTGGATATGAGTCTTTATCAGACATATGATAAAGATGTTTAGATAATCTTATCAGATTAAAAAAATAGATACTTTCCCCAGTCTGTGTCTTGTCTCTTCCTTCTCTTCACTGTGTCTTTCACTTGACAGAAGTTTTCTATTTTATTTTACTTTAATAAAATTCAACATCTTTTTTTCATTCATAAGTCACAACTTTCGCATTGTGTCTAAAAACTCATTGTCAAATCCAAAGTCACCTATTTTTTTCCTCTGTTGTCTTTTAGTAGTTTTACAATTTTGTATTTTTCATTTAAGACTATGATCCAGGAGTTAAGACCTCATAGCCCCGGGGGGAACGAACGCGGGAGCTGGAGCGAGCACCTTGGTCTGCGCCAGGGCGACATTGTAAACAGCTGCTAGGAGTTCGGTGCATCAGCGCGCCAAGGGAGACCCGGTGCGACAGAGCGCGCAGTCGCTGGGCACCATAGGGGGTGAGCCCTGTTCCTGGGACAGTTGAAACCTGTGCAAGGAAGACTCAGGGAACATCGGGACTTGTGGGCGCACGACCACAGTTCGTGCCTGGGTCCCTGGGCAGAGAATCTAGGGGCACCTCTGAGGACAGTAGGCC